>JALIGW010000006.1:65841056-65873556 GCA_023053685.1 Diadophis punctatus similis
TAAGCTGGATGGGGGGGGCCGCCTAGGCGCCGCCATTTGTTTTGCCCTCTGCGCATGCGCAGAACGCTGCGCATGCGCAGAGGGCAAAACAGCAAATGTCGGCGTCCAGGTGAGGTGGGGGGGAAGGGGGGGAAGCGGGAGGGCGCTTGGATGCCCGGAGCTCGCGACAGGTAAGCTGCCGGCTGCCTCCTTTCCTCACCTCCCGCCTCCCCTTCGGCCGGGCTGGCAAGCAACGAACGGGAGGCGGGAGACGGGGAAAGGAGGCAGCCGGCAGCTTACCTGCTCCAAGCATCCAAGCGCCGCGGTCTCCCGGTCGCCCGCCCGGCCCCAGGGCAATGGCGGCAGCGAGGCGATGGGGGGAAGAAAGGGGAGGGGGACGAGGAAGGGCTGTTTGCGCTGCTCGTAAGCTCAAAGCGGCGATGGCTCCTCGTCCCTCACCCCTCCCAACAGCAGCGGCGCCTCCGAGGGCGGGGATAGGGATGGGGCGGGGGAAGGAGAGGAGGAGCAGCCTCCCTTCCCCCTCCCCCCAGCTTCCAGCCGCCGCCGGAGGAATCAACAACGCGGGACGCACGCACGCCGCCAACGCCGCCCACGGCCGGCCCGAGCTGAAAGGCCTGCTGCCTTTCAGGCCGATTTTTTGAAAGAATGCCCTAGTCGTGCATTCTTTCAAAAAATTGGGACTTTTTAGAAGACGGGCGGGACGCGGGACAAATCATGAAAAAGCGGGTCTGTCCCGCCAAAATCGGGACGTCTGGTCACCTTACCTAAGGCAGGACTGGAACTCATGGCCCAGTGGTTTCTAGCCTTAAACCAATTCAAACAGTGGGGACGAAGTCCATGCATCTTCAAGGTTGAGAAACACTGATATAGGGCTATGCCAGGGGTCAGCAACTTTAAACACTCAAACAGCCACAAAGGTCTTAACCGGAAGCCCCCCGTTCAATTCTGGAGCTGACCGGAAGTCCGGTTCCCCCACCATAGAGTCTCCTCCTAGCACGGCATCCTTTTTCCTCTACCTGTCCTAACCAAAAGCCCTATCAATTGTGGAGCTGACCAGTAACAGGGAGCCGCAGCAGAGGGATGAAAGAGCCACATGCGGCTCCAGAGCCACAGGTTGCCGACCCCTGGGCTATGCATTTTATTTTATTTATATCCCTCCTTTATTATTGATAACCAATTTCATGGCAGCAAGCATAAACCATACTCTGTCCTCTTCCTCTTTTTCCCCACAACAACCCTGTGAGGTGGGATGGGCTGAGAGAATGTGACTGGCCGAAAGTCACCCAGCTAATCATAAGTTGATGACTACCTTTTTCCTTATAGCAATAGCTCTTAGACTTATATACCGCTTCATAGTGCTTTACAGCCCTCTCTAAGCGGTTTTACAGAGTCAGCCTATTGCCCCCAATAATCTGGGTCCTCATTTTACCCACCTCGGAAGGATGGAAGGCTGAGTCAACCTTGGGCTTGGTGAGATTTGAACTGCCAAATTGCAGGCAGCCAGCAGTCAGCAGAAGTAGCCTGCAGTACTGCACTCTAACCACTGCGCCACCGTGGTTTATTGGAAAAAATTGTTTGGTGCTCATCATTTGTGGTACCGGAACCAATTAAGAATGAGTACCAAAATACCACTGTAGCAATGGGGCAAATTGTCTCCTGTGAAACATTTTACCAATTCTACACAACAACCTCTTAACTTTCAGTCCAGCATTCTTGTTGCAAGAAACCAGCAAGTGAACCCCAATGGCTAATCCAGGATTAGAGGACATAGAAACCAGCAACTGCCGAGGGAACACACGTTCATCTCTTAAAAGCAAGTTTAACACCAAAAGAAGAAGAAAAATCCTCAAACTGCGAGCTCATCTGGAAGAATATTCCTCGACAGCTGAGAATCCGCAACTTTCCCTCTCATTATCTTCCAAAAAGGCATATGAAAGGCTCAGAGGTCAATGGTCGATTATGCAAAGCTGGGAATAAAGAAAAAGTGAACCGTGTTTTGCTCCAACCTGTTTCACTTTAAATTTGACAGCCAATGGGACACCATATGTCTGACAGCTGTCTAAGCAAAGTAAGACTTCCAAAAAGAAAAAGAAAGAAAAAAAATAAGAGGAATACAAATCCCCCAACACAAGACCCAGGGATCTGCATTTGCAAGATGGGTGGTTAGCAGGGGGAAAAAAGCAGTAATGTGTCAAAAATCCATTCAGGAGTCCATGGCTGATTGTAATTAAGGTACAAGTCGCCCCTTGACTTAACAACAGTTCAAAGGTACAACCGGTGTTGAAAAAAGTGACTTACAACCAGAGGTGGTATTCAGCTGGTTCGGACTGGTTCGGGCGAACTGGCAATCACAGCTGATGAGCTCCTCAGCTGTGTTTCGGGCTGATTCCTGCTTCTGAGCATGCGCGGAAGCCAAATCGCACGAGGAGACGAGGTCACGATGCGAACCGGTGGCGAAGGTAAGTGGAACCCACCCCTGGCATGCGCAGAAGCGGCACGCACAAGTGCGTGCGCACGAGCGAACCGGTAGCGACGGGATTTACAACCCACTACTGCCTAGTTGGGTTAAAACGCCAGCAAGGAAACCACCAAGCTCAGAGAGCACCAAGACTAGAATATAAACCGACTGGCAAATCCCACTTCTTACTAGCACTGATGATGTTACCTAGTTGGGTAATGAAACATCTCCAAGAAAACACGCAAGATCACAGAGCACCCAGGACCCCCACAAATTCTGCCTCTCTTTGTCAACATGCAGAGGCTGCTGCAAAATTGGAACAAGAATTTTAGTGTACAATTCTACATGTGTGTAGAGTAAAATCACTGACTACACCAGTAAACTCTCTGCTGTTATTTCTAAGACAAGTAATGGAATTCTCCTTTAGGTCTTCCATTGGTAGATGGGTAGTCCTCGACTTGCAACAGTGCATTTAGTGAAGGTTCAAAGTTACAACAGCACTGGAAAAAGTGACTTCGTGACTGTTTTTCACACTTACAACCACTGCAGCATCCCCATGGTTACACGATCACAATTCAGACATTTGGCAACTGACTCACATTTATGACGGGTTGCAGTGTCCTGGGGGTCGTGTGATCTCCTTTTGCGACCTTCTGACAAGCGAAGCCCCTTGGGACGCCAGATACACTTAACAACTGTGTTACTAACAGAACAACTGCAGTGATTCACTGAACAGCTGTCGGAAGAAAGGTCGTAAAATGGGGCAAAACTCACTGAACAACTGTCTCGCTTAGCGACAGAAAGTTTGGGCTCAATTGTGGTCGTAAGTCAAGGACTACCTGCATTTCCCTCTTAAACGATTGGGTTCTTTTAACCTTAGAATGAGGAAAAGGTTTCCGTTCTTTTTTTTTCACCCTAAAAACTAGTTTGCTCAATTCCCAAGCTAGGTGATTTTCCTGAATGAGATACACATTTAATTTTGGGAATGTAAACAGTTGTCCTTTAGGGTGAATGAAAACAGGATCCGACAGTCACCAATATTCATGGAAAGAGGCAAGCCACACATTGTGTCACTTCAGGGGGAAGGATGTTGCCCCGGGTGTCCAGTAGAGAAATAGGGTCAGATTCCTGGCCTACAGCTGGAAGCCCAAAAAGAGGAAAGACACCCCCCCCCCGACATCAACCACATATTCACAGGCAGTCTTCCTCATAGAGAGCACTTTCCTTTTATGAAAGCCTTCAGCATGTTGATGGACCTTCAGAAATGGAAATAAATAGCTGAAATTCTCTAGCTAAATACAGTACATGCATTAGGAGTTAGGGATATGCATTTATTCCAGGCAGCTTTCTTCAATCAGGTGCTCCTTAGAAATAGGCCCATTTTCATGCTCCACAGGCCTCTGAAAGGCCTGTTTTCCACCTCCCCAGGCTCTGGAGGCCCTCCGGAGGCTGGAAATAGGCCCATTTTCATGTTTTCCACCTCCCCAGGCTCCGGAGCCTCTCCGTAGGCTGGAAATAGGCCCATTTTCATACTCCACGAGGCTTTTGGAGGCCCGTTTTCCACCTCCCCAGGCTCTGGAGGCCCACCTGAGGCTGGCAATAGGCCCATTTTCATGCTCCATGAGCCTCTGGACAGGGGTGAAATGCTGCCAGTTCGGGAGGGCCGGTCAGTCCTTGCAGAGCCGATGGAGCTGGTGGTGGTCACGGCATGGGGCTTCTCCCGCCCGCTTCCCCCGCCCGCCTGGATGCCGCCATTTGAGTCCTTCTACGCTCTGTGCATGCGCAGAACGCTTTGCGCATGCGCAGAGGACAAAATAACCCAAATGGTGGTGTCCAGCTGGGCGGGGGAAGCGGGCGGGAGAAGCTCCGCGCCGCAACCATTGCCAGCTCCATCGGCTCTGCAACGACTGACTGGCCCGCCCGAACCAGCAGTATTTCACCACTGCTCTGGGAGGCCCGTTTTCCACCTCCCCAGGCTCCACATGCCTCCTGCACTTACCTGGGATCCAAAACGGGCCGTGTGGGGACTCCTGGGAGGGGAGGGTCAGGGTCAGCCAGTCGTCAGAACTACCAGTTCGCCCGAACCGGTCTGAACCGGCTGAATCCCACCTCTTCGACTCCCATAATATCCAATCAGCACAACTGGAGAATTCACTCCAACCCGGCAAGAAAACCACGGTTGGGGAAAGCTTCTTCGAATTCATCTAGAAGACTTCATGATGCGCACACTCTCTTCAGTTTTGGTCAGCTATGTATTAACCCAGGGGTCTTTCAAACTTGGCAACTTTTAAGACTTGTGCCTATGGAGGTTCTCAGTCATGGTTGTCCAAAATGTGCTTTTTCAAAAGGCCAACTGGACTTTGTTTTTCCTTGAAGAACCGAAGAGGCTTCTTGGATGAGAAGCGAAACATTCTAAAAGGAAAAACAAAGTCCAGTTGCCTTTTGAAAAAGCACCTTTGGGTTTAAGACTTCTGGGCTTCAACTCCCAGAATTCCTCAGGATGTTGAGACTCTAGAAAGAGTGCAGAGAAGAGCAACAAAGATGATTAGGGGACTGGAGGCTAAAACATACGAAGAACGGTTGCAGGCACTGGGTATGTCTAGTTTAATGAAAAGAAGGACCAGGGGAGACGTGATAGCAGTGGTCCAATATCTCAGGGGCTGCCACAAAGAAGAGGGAGTCAAGCTATTCTCCAAAGCTCCTGAGGGCAGGACAAGAAGCAATGGGTGGAAACTAATCAAGGAGAGAAGCAACCTAGAACTAAGGAGAAATTTCCTGACAGTTAGAACAATTAATCCGTGGAACAGCTTGCCTCCAGAAGTTGTGAATGCTCCAACATTGGAAGTTTTTAAGAAGAGGTTGGATAACCATTTGTCTGAAGTGGTGTAGGGTTTCCTGCCTAAGCAGGGGGTTGGACTAGAAGACCTCCAAGGTCCCTTCCAACTCTGTTGTTGTTGTTGTTGTTGTTGTTGTTGTTGTTGTTAATAATAATAATAATAATAATAATAATAATAATAATAATAATAATAATAATAATAATAATAATAATAATAATAATAATAATGTCTTAAAGTTGCCAAGTTTGGAAGACCCCTGCTTTAACTGATAGATTTATTCCTTCTCCATTACCCTTCTTCACATCTTCTGAGATGGTCCATTTAGGACCAAGTGGTCACTTACTTCTGCTGTTGTCTCTCTGAGATCCTGGATGCTTCAGCAGCTAATTTCCTGGCGATGAAATCTTCCCTTTTCAGGACTTCTCCGCTTCCTCGAAAGCCCAGCTCTACCAGTTGGCGGGCCATTTCTTCATTCTGGAGATGCAAATGAGAATTCAGATGAACCAGTATCTTCCAAAGACTCTCTAACGCAGAGGTCTCCAACCTTGGCAACTTTATGAGGTGTGGACTTCAAATCCCAGAATTCCTCAGCCAGCCATGCTGGCTGAGGAATTCTGGGAGTTGAAGTCCACACCTCATAAAGTTGTCAAGGTTGGAGACCTCTGCTCTAACGTACAGTAAATGTTTCATTTTGACTGAAGAACTTACTTGGATGAGTAACGAAACTCATTTAATAAACTTTGGTCCAATTGCCATGATTTTTTTTTACAACTGTTACAATACTAGACAACACAGTATCAACAGTAGAGACCTTCAAATTTCTAGGTTCTATCATATCGCAAGACCTAAAATGGACACCTAATATCAAAAACGTCATCAAAAAAGCACAACAAAGAATGTTCTTTCTGCGCCAACTCAGGAAGCTCAAACTGCCCAAGGAGCTGCTGATACAGTTCTACAGAGGAATTATTGAGTCTGTCATCTGCACCTCTATAACTGTCTGGTTCGGTTCTGCAACCCAACAAGACAGACACAGACTTCAGAGGATAATCAGAACTGCAGAAAAAACAATTACTGCCAACCTGCCTTCCATTGAGGACCTGTATACTGCACGAGTCAAAAAGAGGGCTGTGAAAATATCTACAGACTCCTCACATCCTGGACACAAACTGTTTCAACTCCTATCCTCAAAACGATGCTATAGAGCACTGCACACCAGAACAACTAGATACAAGGACAGTTTTTCCCCAAACGCCATCACTCTGCTAAACAAATAATTCCCTCAACACTGTCAAACTATTCACTAAGGCTGCACTACTATTAATCTTCTCATCGTTCCTATCACCCATCTCCTCCCACTTATGACTGCATGACTGTAATTTTGTTGTTTGTATCCTTACGATTTATATTGACTGTTTCCTAATATGATTTGATTGCTTATTTATACCCTATGACTATCATTAAGTGTTGTACTTTATTCTTGACGAACGTATCTTTTCTTTTATGTACACTGAGAGCATATGCACCAAAGACAAATTCCTTGTGTGTCCAATCACACTTGGCCAATAAAGAATTCTGTTCTCTTCACCTTTTTAGAAATGAGGTGAACCAGTAAGAACACCAGGACTTTAATAGTTATGGACTAGCAGAGTTAGTCGAAGTTGTTTTACGACTTTTCTTGCCACATTTGTTCAGTGAATCCAGTTATTAAATGAGTCACACTGTTGTTAAGTGAATCTGGCTTCCCCATTGACTTTGCTTGTCAAAAGGTTGCAAAAGGGGATTGTGTGACCCCGGGATGCTGCCACCGTCATAAATGTGAGCCAGTTGGCAAGCATCCAAATGTAAATCACATGACCGTGGGGAATGCAATGGTCATAAGAGTGAAAAACGATCGTAAGTCACATTTTTCCGTGCCGTTGTAACTTCAAACGGTCACTAAGCAAACTGTTGTAAGTTAAGGACTACCTGTATTAATAGGGATGTTTGTTTCCTTCTGCTACTTCATAAAGTATGATGTGTACATCACATAACAATACCACTATTATGAGCCATGGTAGCACAGTGGTTAGAATGAAGTACTGCAGGCTACTTCTGCTGACTGCCGGCCGCCAGCAGTTCGATCCTGACCGGCTCAAGGTTGACTCGGCCTTCCATCCTTCCGAGGTCGATAAAATGAGGACTCAGATTGTTGGGGGCAATAGGCTGACTCTGTAAACTGTAGGGTAGGAGTAGAGAGGGCTCGAAAGCACTGTGAAGTGGTATATAAATCTAATTGCTATTGCTATTGCTATAATGATTGATATATAGCAGAAAAGAATAAATGGAAAGAAAAGGGAAATGGTGAATCTTGCTGTACACATCAGCAAAGGAATAGGGCTCCCGGATCCTTTGCATCAAATACCCATTTCTGCAATCAGAAAAAGTAGACTTGATGAGAAAACGCTTACAAAACTGCTGAGTTAAAGAGGCCACAGCTCTTTGACATCCACTTTACATTTCTGCCTGGAAAGAATAACAGGCACCATTTTAAACAAAAGTGAAATAATATTTCCACCTAGTGGCGAACCTGAGGAACTGCAGGCCAATTTCATGGGTCTCTATCCATTAGGAGGTTCCGGAAAAGGTTGAGTCACAGGTTTCAAGGAAAAAGCCTTTTAGAAGACATATGGCAACTTCTGAAGGACATTATGGAAAATAGTGTCCCTCCTTTTCTCAAAGGATTTCAGTAAGGCCAAGTTGGTTATTGCAGGAAAAAGCTCCAAGCCATCATCAGAGGTTGAATCGTCATCTGTCAGAGATGCTTTAGAGACGCTGTTATGCACTGAGCACGGGGGTTGAGCTAGATGACCCTTAAGGTCTCTTCGAAATTTATTGGCCCTCCTTAGTCCCCTAGAATTAAATACATGCAGCTTCAACTCCAAGGGAGACAAAGTTGGGAAGAAGAAAATCCACCCATCCTGCCTACTTTTTAGCATATTTCTCAGGATCATAAATTGAACAATCAAGCCGTTATGGGTAGCCCTCAACTTGCGACCATAATTGAGTCCAACATTTCCATTGCTAAGCGAGATGGTTGTTAAGTGAGCTTTGCCCCATTTTGCAACCTTTCTTGTCACAGCTGTTTCATGAATCACTTGCAGTTGTCAAGTTAGTAATACGGTTGCTTTGATCATTTAACTTCCTTAGTAGATTGTCGCTCTATCTAACACAGCAAAGCTGGCTGGGGAATTCTGGGAGTTGAAGTCCAGACATCTTCAAGTTGCCAAGGTTGGGAAACACTGATCTAACACATCTAGATTTCAGCAATAATGTTGACAAGGTTATTCTACGAGATTCTGGTTTTGTTTTGAGATGGCATCCAATCAGATCCACCTTTGTATGAGTTGGATAATGGGATATTGGATCTTTATATATTTTTGGAGTGAAGACCTTTCAGGGGGGGGATATATGTGAAAGGCTGGGGGTTGGAGTTAAAGGGTGAGAGAATTTGGAGAGGAGGAGAAGTAAAGAGGATGGTGAGATAAGAGAAAGGACTATGTAGGAAATTGTCTAGAAGCCTAAGAGCAGAGGTGTTATTCAGTTACCTTCCTTACCGGTTCACAAATGTGAGCGTGCGCGCCCATGATGCATGCGCACAGCCTTCCGCGCATGTGCTTTGCTCACACATGCGGCTTGCACGCATGTGCGTGGCTTCAAAATTTGCCTAAATAGGACGGCATAGCGCTGGGGTGGTTGGGCAGGAACGGGCCCATCCACAGGTCGCTACCAGTTCCCCCGAACCGGTCCGAACCGGCAGAAAACTTGATTGCAAAAACTTCGACTTCAGCAACAGAGTGGTCAGTTTCTTCCCCAAACCCCCAAAACTTTAACCTTAGACTGTCTACCATTGACCTAACCCCATTCCTAAGAGGTCTGTAAAGGGCGTGCATAAGCGCACCATCGTGCCTACCGTCCAGGGGTGAGTTCTACTTACCTCGTTGCCAGTTCACTTCCTGCCACACCGCGTGGGTGCGCATGCACAGTAGCAAAAAATCTGCATTTTTTTATAAAGCAGACCTAAGCAGCCAATGGAAGCTAAGCAAGGCTTTGACCGTAGCTGTATAATTTCCAGCTTTTTCACTGAAACACTTTACAGGTAGTCCTCAGTTACAATGGCACTGAAAACGGTGACCTCACTGCAGTGTTCCGGTGTCCCTCTAGAGGCCGCTCTAGGAGCGGAATCGTTGGTGAATGGTGATTGGTTGTTCCGTTTGACAGCCGCCTATTTAAGGATCTGTCAGGAGCGTTTTACCTCAGTTGTAATTTTGATAGTTGTGCTCCTGTTGTGCTAATAAAACGTTGCTTGTTCAAGTCTTCTCATCAAGCCTCAGTTACTGCCCTGCCAGCTATCAAACAAAGCACTCACCATTTTTCACACTTCAGATTCCGTTAACAACCCATGTTACTAACTTAACAACTGCAGTGATTCACTTAACAAGTGTAGCTGCAGTGGCTGCTTAAGGATGAACAGTCCATAACTACAGCGCAGGTGGCCAGATTCCGCGCAGCTGCACTGGGGATTCGTCGCAAACACGTGTCTTCTCCACCATAGTGATGTGATGATATAACAATTGTGGCAAGTCCTTTGCACTGCTCCGCCCTTTCCCTTTTAGCGTTGAACCTACAACGGGCCACACAGTTTATGGATTGCAACTATCGTATAGTCAGACCATGTATAATTGACAGACTGGATTTTACTCTAGGTGTGATCTTATTAAGGCTTTATAGAGTGGTATTAGTTCTTGATCTTGATTGTATCCCTCTGTTAATGCAATTTAGGATTTTAGTTGTTATGTATTATTTTATATTAGAATTTTTAACTGTATATATACTGAGGGCTTTTATTTGTTCTGGTCTCCGGTCTAAGACTGTAAAAATAAATTGACTGATTGATTGATAACAAGTGTGGCAGGAAAGGTAAAATTTTGGGCTCAATTGTACAGGTGTGTGTGTGTGTGTGTGTGTGTGTGTGTGTGTGTGTGTGTGTGTGTGTGTGTGTGTGTGTCTCCCCTGGTCCTTCTCTTCACTAAACTTGCCATGCCCAGTTCCTGCAACCGTTCATTGCATGTTTTAGCCTCCAGTCCCCTAATCCTCTTGGTTGCTCTTCTCTGCACTTTTTCTAGAGTCTCAACATCCTTTTTTATAGTGTGATGACCAAAACTGGATGCAGTACTCTAGGTGTGATCTTATTAAGGCTTTATAGAGTGGTATTAGTTCTTGATCTTGATTGTATCCCTCTGTTAATGCAATTTAAGATTTTAGTTGTTATGTATTATTTTATATTAGAATTTTTAACTGTATATATACTGAGGGCTTTTATTTGTTCTGGTCTCCGGTCTAAGACTGTAAAAATAAATTGACTGATTGATTGATAACAAGTGTGGCAGGAAAGGTAAAATTTTGGGCTCAATTGTACAGGGGTGTGTGTGTGTGTGTGTGTGTGTGTGTGTGTGTGTGTGTGTGTGTGTGTGTGTGTGTGTGTCTCCCCTGGTCCTTCTCTTCACTAAACTTGCCATGCCCAGTTCCTGCAACCGTTCATTGCATGTTTTAGCCTCCAGTCCCCTAATCCTCTTGGTTGCTCTTCTCTGCACTTTTTCTAGAGTCTCAACATCCTTTTTTATAGTGTGATGACCAAAACTGGATGCAGTACTCTAGGTGTGATCTTATTAAGGCTTTATAGAGTGGTATTAGTTCTTGATCTTGATTGTATCCCTCTGTTAATGCAATTTAGGATTTTAGTTGTTATGTATTATTTTATATTAGAATTTTTAACTGTATATATACTGAGGGCTTTTATTTGTACTGGTCTCTGGTCTAAGACTGTGAAAATAAATTGATTGATTGATAACAAGTGTGGCAGGAAAGATTGTAAAATTTTGGGCTCAATTGTACAGGGGTGTGTGTGTGTGTGTGTGTGTGTGTGTGTGTGTGTGTGTGTGTGTGAGAGAGAGAGAGAGAGAGAGAGAGAGAGAGAGAGAGAGAGAGAGAGAGAGAGAGAGAGAGAGAACTAGTTCTTTCTAAAGTTCTAAAGAACTTTTAGGGCAAAGGCAAAATAGAGAGGTTGGTCACATTAAAGCACGTTTCTAGCTGGGAAAGAAATCTAAGATTCTTCACCGGGTCATTTTAGAATAGAATAGAATAGAATAGAATAGAATAGAATAGAATAGAATAGAATAGAATAGAATTTTTTATTGGCCAAGTGTGATTGGACACACAAGGAATTTGTCTTTGGTGCATATGCTCTCAGTGTACATAAAAGAAAAGATACACTTTTATTGTATTGTATTGTATATATTGTAAAAAAAGATATTTTTAGGACAATACATCCATTTGGGCAACGTATGGGTTTGTGGTGGTTTACTTTTGTATAAATCCGATCCCACTTGATTAGGCTTAGGATTCAAGTAAACTGTGCAAACTCAAACGAAGCATTAACTAGCAGCCCTTGTCGAGTGGGACAAACCCACTTTAACCCTAACAGAGGCTCCGCTGTCCGGTTCCGTTCTCCTCCACCAGCGTTGCACACGGGAGAGCTTGCACTCAGGAGAGAGCTTGCACTCAGCCCATGCTCAGGAGGCGCTGTATGCAAGGAAGGAAGGCTCACCTCCAGGTAAAAGAGATCCTGCGTGGTGATCTGAGAATCCAAATACTCCTCGTAAGTGTTAAACTGGGTGACGATGTGATCCAAGACAGCGCCGGCATCGTCGCCCTCCACGCCCGCCATCCCCGACGCCCCCCGCAAGCTCGAGCTGAGCCGGCTAGCCGCGTCCCTAGCAACGGCCCGCCGCGTCCCTAGCAACGGCCCGCATCTTAGCTTGCTGTCATCCCGCCCCCTCCCCTGGCACAGCCAATCGCTCGGAAGCATCATGACCTGACCCCGCCCACCACCAGCCCAGCTCGCCAATCGCGTGGGAAAACTGCATTCCTTAACCCCAAAACATATAAGGAATCCGAAACGCGAATTTTCCGTCTGCCCCCGAGAAAATTAATCCGCAAAGACTCAACGACTCCCTTGCAGATTCTCGTCGGAATCGGTAACAGTTCCTGCCAAGAATTGGGTCTCTGAGCCCCCCCCACCCGTCCTCCCCTTGCCCGCACCCTCTTTTGATCGCCACGATAGAAAAAAAGATGTTGAGACTCTAGAGCAGTGTTTCCCAACCTTGGCAACTTGAAGATGTCTGGACTTCAACTCCCAGAATTCCCCAGGCAGCAAAGCTGGCTGGGGAATTCTGGGAGTTGAAGTCCAGACATCTTCAAGTTGCCAAGATTGGGAAACACTGAAAGAGTACAGAGAAGAGTAACAAAGAGGATGAGGGGGCTGGAGGCTTTATAGGTTTTTAATATGAAGAACGGTTGCTGGAATTGGGTATGTCTAGTTTGATGAAAAGAAGGACTCAGGGTGACATGATAGCAGTCTTCCAATATTTGAGGAGCTGCCACAAAAAAGAGGGATTAACAGATTAACAGAGTTGGAAGGGACCTTATAGGTCATCTAGTCCAACCCCCCCCCCAC
This sequence comes from Diadophis punctatus similis, assembly GCA_023053685.1. Classification (NCBI taxonomy): domain Eukaryota; kingdom Metazoa; phylum Chordata; class Lepidosauria; order Squamata; family Dipsadidae; genus Diadophis; species Diadophis punctatus. The sequence goes on from JALIGW010000006.1 coordinate 65,853,907, forward strand.
CAAAGCAAGAGACCCTACACCATTTCTGAACAGATGGCAATCCAGTCTCTTCTTGAAAGCTTCTAGGGATGAAGCTCCCGCAACTTCTGAAGGCAACTTCTGTCCATTGGTTCATTGCTCTCACTGTCAGGAAATTTCTCCTTATTTCTAGGTTGAATCTCTCCTTGTTCAGTTTCCATCCATTGTTCCTTATCTGGCCTTCAGGTGCCTTGGAAAATACTTGACCCCCTCCTTTCTGTGGCAGCCCCTCAAATATTGGAACACTGCTATCATGTCTCCCTTGGTCCTTCTCTTCACTAGACTAGCCATGCCCAGTTCCTGCAACTGTTCAGTGTATATTTTAGCCTCCAGTCCCCTGATCATCCTGGTTGCTCTTCTCTGCACTTTTTCTAGAGTCTCAACATCCTTTTTGTTATGTACGGAGGTACGTTTCCCCAAGTTGTGAGTAGCTCACTGATTGGCTAATCGTGGGCGGCAATCTTGAATGGATGTCAGTGGCTGACCGCCCCATGCAAAGCCCTTAAAAGCGGCTTTGCATGGAGCTGGCCGGCAGTTCTGATTTGGCTTCAGCTGTGAACTAATAAAATACTGAACTGTTACTGCGGCTCCGATCCTTTGTAATGCAAATTTAACATTGGCGACGAAGGGAAGCAGGAAGACGACCCCATCAAAGGACACCTCGTGGCATCCAGCGGCCATCTTAGCGCGAATTTTGAAATCCGCCCGGCCAACAACGAAGGATGACTTCACAGGCACAGACATCCACAGCTCCAGCACTATTTGACGCAAAAAAGGAAACATGGAAGACATACATGTCCAGATTCCGAATGTTCCTGGTGGCAAATAATCTCCACGACCTACCAGACAATAGGAAGGGAGCCCTCTTCCTCACTTACTGCGGACCAGATATTTACAACATGGCTCAAGCACTGGTGGCACCGGAAGACATCGAAGAAATCTCCTGGTCCACGCTCCAGAGTAAATTAGAGGAGCACTATAAACCCTCAGCCCCGCCGATGGTCAGCAGGAACGAATTTTACCATCGCCGACAACGGGCAGGGGAAACCATAAATGACTTTGTGGCAAGCCTCAGACAAATTGCAATCAAGTGCGACTTTGATAACCCGGAAGATATGATGAAAGACCGCATCATCCTGGGCATGAGAAACCTATCACTCCAAAAGAAACTGCTAGTAAAAGCGGGAGCAAAGTTCCAGGATGTCGTAGAAGCGGCAAAATCAGCCGAGGCCTCTGAAACATCTGCAGCAGATGTACAAAAGACGAATTCCGCAGTCCACCACACGGATTACCAGCCCGATTGGGCGACAGAGGTTCCGGAGGCCGAGGAGAACACAGCTGGACAAGAGGAAGAGAGCTGCCGCCAAATTCAGGACCGGAAGGGAAGCCAGAGAGGTGAGCAAAGAAACCTTTACTGCCCCGGGTGCCTGGGAAATCACACTAGAGCGAATTGCAACTTCAAAGATGCAGTCTGCCGCCGTTGCCAGAAAAGAGGCCACATCGCTGAGGCTTGCAGGGCATCTCAACCAGCATTTTACCAAAATGCCCCATTCCAGCCCCCATTCCAGCCCAGATCTTGGAGACAACAGCAAAGCCGACCAGGATTCCAGAGGGGCAGACGCAGGGAAGACGGGAGAGATTTCAACCAGAGGGGGTATTACCACACAGTGGGACACTCAGAAACAGACGCAGATGAAAAGTTCTTCATTACAGCGCAGATCAACGGCCAACCCTGCAGAATGGAAGTGGACACGGGCTCCACATTCACCATCATGCCATGGAACCAGTTAACGCAACTTATGCCATTCCTTAGCAAACAGGATCTCAGGGCCAGCGACATCAGACTAAGAGACTTTCAGGGGAAACAAATCACTGTATTAGGCACGGCAACGGTACCTGTAGAGTTCAAACAATTTAAAGGCAACCTCACACTAACGGTTGTCGAAGGACGAAGGCAAACTCTCCTGGGGGTGAAATGGCTGAAACCCTTAGGAATCAAAATGACCGGGCTCAACCACCTGCAAAACGACCAGAGGGACGACCTGACCACAGAATTCCAGGAAGTTTTTTCAAATGGACTAGGTAAATATAAAGGGAAGCCTATTTCTTTTAATTTAGATCCAAATGTAACCCCCATAAGGCTCAAACCACGCAGAGTTCCCCTGCCACTTCTCCCTAAGGTCGATGAACAATTAGATAAATTGATAGCACAAGGGGTTCTGGAACCAGTTGAGCATGCCACGTGGGAAACCCCCATTGTTACCCCTATTAAGCCAGATGGGTCAATAAGATTATGTGCTGACTACCGCGCGACACTCAACCATGCCCTACAACCCAATGCATACCCTGTGCCAGTGGTGCAACACCTATTGCACTCACTGGGGCAAGGGAAAATATTTGCCAAACTGGATCTAGCCCAGGCATATCAGCAGCTGCCCGTGGATGAGAGAACTGCGGAGGCTCAAACAATCGTAACCCATAGAGGCGCCTTTAGATGCACTAGGCTGCAATTTGGGGTGAGCATAGCCCCGGGACTGTTCCAAAGCATGATGGAACGACTGCTCCACGGCATCCCTGGGGTTGTGCCATATTTTGATGATGTCCTCATCTCAGGGGCATCTAAAGAACAACCAATGGACAGAATAAGGGAAGTCCTGAAAAGGTTCCAGGAGAAAGGGCTCAAAGTAAGGCGCGATAAATGCCAGATAGGAGTCCCCAGTGTGGAATTCCTGGGATTCCTTATCGATGAGGTGGGAATTCACCCCACTGAAGCAAAAATTAAAGCTATAAAGGAAGCCCCGACACCCAAGAACAAAGCAGAACTGCAAGCATTCTTAGGGCTGCTAAATTTCTATGCTGTTTTTTTGCAGCAGAAAGCAACCGTTGCTGAACCACTCCATAGGCTTTTGGGGAAGGCGACCACGTGGACTTGGGGACAAAGAGAGGCCAACGCTTTCCAGGCTGTAAAAGAGCTATTATCTTCAAAAAGTCTCCTCGTCCAATACAATACCACATTGCCTTTAAGACTCACGTGTGACGCCTCCCCTTTTGGGGTGGGGGCGGTCCTGAGCCACACATTCCCAAACGGCTCGGAAGCTCCAATTGCTTTCTACTCAAAGACTCTCTCTCCCGCTGAGAGGAACTACAGTCAACTAGACAAAGAAGCTTTAGCAGCAGTAGCGGGCATCAAAAGATTCCACGATTACTTGTACGGTCGAACATTGGGGTTTTTGGCTGCCGTTGCATACTGCTGGTTCATATTTAGCTGGTTGTTCTCCAAAGCATCTGAAGGCAAGACAAGAAACATGGATGGAAAGTAATCAAGGAGAGAAGCAACCTAGAAATAAGGAGAAAGTTCCTGACAATGAAAACAATTGGAACGACTTGCCTCCAGAATAGCAACAGCACTTATACTTATATACCGCTTCAGAGTGCTTTACAGCCCTCTTTAAGCAGTTTACAGAGTCAGCATATTGCCCCCAACAATCTGGGTCCTCAAGTTGTGGGTGCTGCAACAATGGAGGCTTTTAAGAAGAGACTGGACAACTCTTTGTCTGAAATGGGATAGGGTTTCCTGCTTGAGCAGGGGGTTGGACTAGAAGACCTCTAAGGTCCTTCCAACTCTGTTATTCTTCAAGTCTATTCAGAAACAAGAAGGGTCTTAATCTATGGAGTTTACTCATAAGTAAGCCTGTTGAGGCTGCCCATGACGGTGCTTGCTCTACCAGACAACAGAATTTCATTCTCAATGCGTGCCAGTATGCCCACAATAAAAAAACGACAATAAAGATTATCTAAAGGTTATCTTATCTTATGCATCGTTCATTCATTCGGGTTTCTCCCATTGAGTTCCAGTGTTACCTTAATTCGCAAAACTGGTTTTGTCAGGCTTGAAGATTCTGCAAAATGGCTATACGGGTGATCCTCAATTTACAACCTTTTCTTTAGTGACCGTTCAAAGAAAGAAGAGCACCAAAAAAAAGTGAGTTATGACACTTGCAGCATCCCCGTGGTCATGTGGTCAAAATTCAGCTTCTTGGCAACCGGTTCGTATTTCGGATGTTTGCAGTGTTCCGGGGTCATAGCAATAGCAATAGCACTTAGACTTATATACTGCTTCATAGTGCTTTTACAGCTCTCTCTAAGCGGTTTACAGAGTTCAGCCTATTGCCCCCAACAATCTGGGTCCTCATTTTACCCACCTCGGAAGGATGGAAGGCTGAGTCAACCTTGAGCCGGTGAGATTTGAACAGCTGAACTGCTGAACTAGCAGTTGCTGAAATAGGTTGCAGTGCTGCACTCTAACCACTGCACCACCTCAGCTCCTACTTCTGATCCCCTTTTGCGACTTCCTGACAAGCAAAAGCAATGGGGAAGCCAGATTCACTTAACAACTGTGTTATTAACGTAACAACTATAGTAATTCGGTTGATAGCAAGAAAGGTCATAAAATGGGGCAAAACTCACTTAACAACAGTCTCGCTTAACAATATACATTTTGGCTTTAATTGTGGTCATACGTTGAGGACTACCTGCATTGTATATGACAGTGTTGGCGAACCTTTTCGGCACCGAGTGCCGAAATAGGAGTGCCCGCATGCAGGAGTGCTGGAAACTGTAAGAGCAGTTCCCCAGCGCGCATGCATGCGCCGGGAAGCTGAGCTTCCGGTTTCCGGCGTGCACATGCGTACCGGTCACCTGGTCTTCCGGTTTCTGGCATGCATGTGCGCGCAAAGACCAGCTTGCCGACATGCATGCATGCGCCAGAAACCGGAAGCTCAGCTTCCTGGTGCACACATGCATGCCAGGGCACTGCGCTTCTGGTTTCCAGCATTCCCCTGCATGGAAAGACCAGCTGGTTGGTGCGCATGTACACTCCAGAACCTGGAAGAGCAACAGGCGACGGCTGGCATGCCCGGAGAGATGGCTCTGCATGCCACTTCCGGCACGCGTGCCATAGGTTCGCCATCATGGGTATATGAGATTATTATTGTTACATTATTCTCTTGCCATACATACATGCCAACTCAAGATGGCGAGCATCTATACTGCTCCTCCCTCTTAATTTCCCAACAACAGCCCTATGAGGTAGATTAGGCTGAAAAGGAGTCACTGTCTCCCAATCTCTCTCCACCCCATGGCTTTGTTTATATTTAATTTTATTTCTTGGCAACCGGTATATATTTACAACGACTGCAATATCTCAGATTGTTTCCAACAAGCAAAGTCAAGGGCAGAAAGGAATCAGATTTGCTTAACGACCCTGCGATTCAGTTAACAACTGCAGGGATTTGCTTAGAACCGTGACAAAAAAAGCTTATAAAATTGGGTTCAACTCACTTAGCAACTGCTTCATTTAGCAGCAGAAATTCTGGTCGGTTGTAAGTTGAGAATTAACTATACAGTATGTTCTGAATCTGCCATGGTAGAAACCTATATTTGCTCAAACCGCACTGGGACTCTTGGCTGTTTATTTACCAAAGTTATTTTTAACTCTCGTCTCAAATCATAATGATTCCTAACGCAGGCCACAATTAAAATTGATTGTTGATTGCTTGCATTCAAGTGCAATTGAACCTTCTTGTAATTTTCCACTAAGCAATTTCAATCCAGTTCATCTGTTTGGTAGCTGTTGTGTTACAGCATTTATCAAAGTATGTAATGTTAATTTATCAAGAGGAAATGCACTCGCAATAAAAAACATAACACCATTTTCCGAGGTAGAAAATTTATGCAGTAATCAGACAGACACCATCAAGGTGAGTGTGTAACCACGTTAGGTTTATTAACTGCGGGAAGTTGAGGGATTTTTTGTGTGGGTGTGGGGTATCTCATTCTGCTTATGAGTTGCTGGGATTCATTAAATGATTAGATATTTGCAGCGTAGAAAGTCAGCACCTACTCCCCGGAACAATGAAATATTTTGGGAAATATTAAAAAGGCAGAATATTATATTTCCCTAAATGAGAAATGGAGAAACATGGTTTTTTTTAGAGGCAGGAAGCAGTCCCAGTCTCCCTGCCCCCAAGCAGAAACTTAGGAGGCAGAAACTCAGGAGCCGAGGTGGCGCAGTGGTTAGAGTGCAGTACTGCAGGCCACTTTAGCTGACTGTGATCCACAGGTCAGCGGTTCAAATCTCACCGGCTCAAGGTTGACTCAGCCTTCCATCCTTCCGAGGTAGGTAAAATGAAGACCCAGATTGTTGGGGGCAATGTAAAATATACATTGCTTACTGGTGTAAACCGCTTAGAGATTGCTTGCACTATGAGGCGGTATATAAATCTCACAAAATAAATAAATAAATAAAATTAAAATGCAGCTTTGGTAATCTATTCAAGACAGGATATTTTGAAACTCCCTGTAGCAAAGTCTTAACAAAGGCAGAATGGTAGGATTAGCTCCTCACCCAAGATCCAACACAGGACAAAGCCATTAAGCCACAATAGGAATTACCCAACACCCTTTCAGAACACAAGCCCCTTCATTGCACCATCCCAGAGCAGTCCAAACTTCACCTGGGAGCTCAGATAAACAATAAACCAGACATAAACCAGGTTAGCTCAGACAAGCACCTAGGATTTGCATTTCCTCTTTTGCCTATAGAGCCAGCTATGACCCCTACATGACCCCCGTAGAAATCTGACAACAGCCAATAGAATATTAGAGGACATGTTCTTGCACAGGAACAGGAAGCTCAAATACGAAGAAAGTATAAAAATGCACCCACTCTCAACTCCATTTTTGCCGGCTGCCCAGAATCACAAACCCATGTGGTTCTGCTTCATCATTAAACCATCTTTCCAATCAGCCTCCACGTTTCCAGTGTCTCTCTCTCTCCCAGCTTCGAAGTGAACCAGATGGGATCAGAGTTTGAGCCGGGAGCACCCTTTTGAGCTTTTAATCAAGATTTGCAAACCTAAAGATAGCAACACAATCTAAAGTCTGCCAAAAACAGGGTTTCTCAACTTTGACAAATTTAAGATGTGCGGACTTTAACTGTCAGAATTCCCCAGCGCCTCCCTGGGGAATTCTGGGAGTTGAAATCCACGCATCTTAAAGTTTCCAAGATTGAAAAAAAAAATCTGGGTTAAGAGATCCAATTCATTCATTACTTAATTTAAACTACATCACCGTGAAATTCAAGGATACCAATTCGGACCAAATAGAATCACTTGAAAACAAATCAGCATATTTTGATGCTGTCTTATCTGCAGTTTCCAAAAGACCAGGCCTCCAGGTCTAATGGTTAGAGTGATTTTTCTCAACCTGGGCATCTTAAAGATGCACGGACTTTAAGTCACAGAAATGCCCAGCTGGCTGAGGAACTCTGGGAGTTGAAGTCCACACTTCTTAAAGTTGCCAAGGCTGAGAAACACCTGGGTTAGAGGGTCAGGCCAAAAAGGCTGCTAAACCCAGTACTGTACTCGTGGCCCACCAAAACTGGACATTCATGGATTGAGCTGTCACACTGCAGGCAAAAATGAACTGTAGTTTGGGTTTGGTATAAAACATTGTGTGAAGCCAGACTGAATGCATAGTGCCTGTGTTATCATATTGTGGAAAGTCAGATGTTTGTAACTTATTTGGTTAAGCCTGAGCTGAGAAGCTGTGGTTTGGAAACGCAACTTATGAAGGGATTCTCTGGGTGACTTTGAGCCCTAACTAGCTGCTCTCTCTCTCTCTGTCTCTGTCTCTCCCTCTCTCCCTCTCTCTCTCCCTCCCTCTCTATCTCTGTCTCTCTGTCTCCCTCTCTCTCTCTGTCTCTCTCTGTCTTCTCTCTCTGTCTGTCTCTCCCTCTCTCCCTCTCTCCCTCTCCCTCTCTATCTTTCTCTGTCTCTGTGTCTCTCCCTCTCTCTCTCTCTCTCTGTCTCTGTGTCTCTCTGTCTCTCCCACTCTCTCTCCCTCTCTATCTCTCTCTCTCTCTCTCTCTCTCTCTCCCTCTCCCTCTCTCCCTCTCTCTCTCTCTCCATTTTCATTAATCAATTAATTAATTAATTCAGTCTGTCAGTCAGTCATGAGATTTATATTGCCACCTATTCGCACATGGTGACTCAAGGCAGCTTACAAGAATATAAAAACATCATATAAAAAACAATAAAATGTGAAGTGTGAAAAACTAATAAAGATATTTTGAAAAAGAAAAGAAAAAAGCTATTAATGAAAAAAAACAAAAATAAACAAAAATAAATAAAACTAATAAAAGAATTGTATAATAAAATAATAATATAATATAATAAAATAACCCCCTATCCCCCGCTCCGACGACAATACACCATACAAACCATTTAATGGACTCCATCCCGCTCTGGGTTCCCCAGGCCCATTGGCAGAACCAGGTCTTCAGCGCCTTCCAGAAGAGTGTTAGAGTGGGGGCCATTCTAATCTCTGGGGGAATGATGTTCCAGAGAGAAGGAGCCACCATGGAGCAGGCCCTTCTTCTGGGTCCCACCAGGTGTAGCTCTCTCGGGGATGGGACCTGCAACGTTCCCTGCCTCCCCACTCTGATGGGTCAGGTAGATGTGACTTGCAAGAGACAGTCCCTCAGATAACCTGGTCCTAAGCCATGAATTAATTGACTAAATAAAATGGAATTTTTCCCGGTGGCAATGTATGGCTGTGAGAGTTGGGCCATAAGGAAGACTGAGCACTGAAGAATTGAAGTTTTTGAATTGTGGAGTTGGAAAAGACTCTTTGAGAGTCCCTTGGAATGCAAAGAGATCAAATCAGTCAATCCTAAAGGAAGTCAACCCTGACAGTTCTTTGGAAGGACAGAAGCTCGAATATTTTAGCCACCAAATGAAAAGAAAGGACTCCTGATGTTGGGAAAGACGGAAGGCAAAAGGAGAAGGGGACAGGAGAGGATGAGATGGTTAGGTAGGGTCATTGATGCAATGAACATGAATTTTGGGCGAACTTCAGGAGACACTGGACGTCAGAGGGGGCCAGGTGTGCTGTGGTCCATGGGGGTCACGAAGAATCGGACGTGACTTAGCAACTGAACAACAAAAGTTACGTCCTCGTGCACAGAAAAGACAGCAAATTGATGTAATACAGATAGTCCTTGAGTTATGGCCACAACTGAGACCAGAATTTCTGTTGGCCAGGCAAAGCGGTTGTTCAATGAGTCGCGCCTGATTGTATAACCTTCTGTGCCCTGTTGTTAAGCGAATCACTGCAGTTGTTAAGTGAATCATACGGCTCTTAGGCAAACCCAGCTTCCCACATTTTGCCCATCAGACGCTGGCTAGGAAGGTCTCAAATGCCAAGCTCACACCGACTGCTTCAGTGACTCCATCCAGCCACCTCATTTTCTGCCGTCCCCTTCTTCTTTTGCCCTCAATCACTCCCAGCATTAGGCTCTTCTCCAGCGAGTCCTTCCTTCTCATTAGGTGGCCAAAGTATTTGAGCTTCATCTTCAGGATCTGGCCTTCTAAAGAGCAGTCAGGGTTGACCCCGGTTGGATCGCCTTGCAGTCCAAGGGACTCGCAGGAGTCTTCTCCAGCACCATAGTTCAAAGGCCTCAATTCTTTGGCGCTCAGCCTTCCTTATGGTCCAACTTTCACAGCCATACATTGCAACTGGGAAAACCATAGCCTTGACTATACGCACTTTTGTTGGCAGGGTGATGTCTCTGCTTTTTAGTATGCTGTCTAGCTTTGCCATAGTTTCCCTCCCCAGGAGCAAGCATCTTTTAATTTCTTGGCTGCAGTCCCCATCTGCGGTGATCTTGGAGCCCAGGAAAATAAAATCTGTCTATAGCTATCTATAATAGATATTTGCAATAGGACTAATTTTGTTGCACAGAGACAAAACTCCTTGGGGACTTTAACCAAAAGTGTCCAACGTTCAGATATAATGGCTAAACAACCTACTTTTCAAGTTCCCAGGAGCTCAGCTGAGCATTTTCCATTTGCTTTCCCAGGAGACCCTCAAATGGCATAACTGCCAGGCAGCTCCATCCCAGTTGATTGGAACAAAGAAATGGTCTTTTCTGGCTCTCGGAAAATCTGGAAGCCCAGCGAGAATCACCTGATGTGACTTCCCCTCTTCTAACTTGCTCTTCCTACGATCAGCAGGCACAATGACCCCAATGGCTGCTGCTGTTGTATTTAAAAAAACAAAGAACCTGGTAGCTAAACACTTATAATTAGGTAGTGCCTCAAGCATGCCACCTTCAAAGAAAAGACAGAGAAATTGTGCATCCTTCTGTTGAAGGGATAGGTTGAGTGTTTACATCCCTGCCTTTCCCAGAAAGAAATAGGTCAGACACATGTGTACACAAAATAGGGCGAGAAAAAGAAAGGGTGGGGGTGGGGGAAAGAGCCGATAAAGGACATGGAGCATAGACAGAATGCAGATGGGACTGTAAAACAACAGCCATATTGCTAGAAATGACTGTCTCCTAGCTTCCTTAACACCTCGGTGGCTTCCTTTTGAGGCCACCCGGATGTTGAATCCTGTTCAGATAGGCCTGGAGTGCCATATTGGCCATATGCACGCTTTGAAAATCTCTATTTATTTATTTATTTATTTATTTATTTATTTATTTATTTATTTATTTATTTATTTATTTATTTATTTATTTATTTATTTATTTATTTATTTATTTATTTATTTATTTATGGTTTCTTATATGCCGCCCCACTCCCGAGGGACTCAGGAGTGGCTGTGATCTCACAAGGAATCCAGAGGTGGGTTCCTCCCGGTTCACACCAGTTCTATAGAACTGGTAGTAAACCGCTGGTGACGTCAGGGAGCCGGTTCTGTCGGTGCCGGTCCATGGACGCCGCCATCTTTTTTTGGATTTTTTTTTGAAAAAAATTTATTATTTTTTAATTATTTGCCTGTTTTTGCTTCTGCGCATACACAGAAGCCGGGTTTTGGGCACTGCACATGCGCGCCATCTTGTTTCTGGCCTTAGAAGAGCCAAGGTGGCGCAGTGGTTAAATGCAGCACTGCAGGCTACTTCAGCTGACAGCTAGTTCAGCAGTTCAGCTGTTCAAATCTCACTGGCTCAAGGTTGACTCAGCCTTCCATCCTTCTGAGGTCGGTAAAATGAGGACCCAGATTGTTGGGGGCAATATGCTGAACTCTGTAAACCGCTTAGAGAGGACTGTAAAGCACTATGAAGCGGTATATAAGTCTAAGTGCTATTGCTAAGTGCTATTTTTTTGCTATTTTGTGCTTGTTTTTTTGTACTGCGCATGCGCAGCCACGCGGTGCGGGAGGAAGCGAACCGGTGATGAGGTAAGTTAGAACCCATCCCTGAAGGAGTCAAACAATTGCTGTATTTTTTTGCTTCTGAGATTTCCAAGATACTCAATCACTACAGAACTAAGAGCAGGATACAGGAATTTTTCAAATTTCAGCGGAAGGGCTTGCCTTCAGAAGTTGTGGGTGCTCCAGTTGTGGGAGGGTTTTTAAGAAGAGATTGGACAGCCATTTGTCAGAAATGATATAGCGTCTCCTGCTTGAGCAGGGGGCTGGACTAAAAGACCTCTGAGGTTCCTTCCAACTCGGTTATTCTGTTATTAAATCATTTACAAAGGGAAACAGGATCGAATAAAGTCCAGGTAAAACTAATCGGGGAAAACCAGTGTCGCAAGGAATCAAAAAACACAGACAGGATTTTGTCTCTTGTAGGCCCTTAGTTTTGCTTGATGGGGTAGAATACAGGCAGTCCTCAACTTAATAATAGAATACAGAGTTGGAAGGGACCTTGTAGGTCATCTAGTCCAACCCCCTGCCCAAGCAGGAGACCCTACACCACTTCCGACAGAGGGCAGTCCAGTCTCTTCTTGAAAGCCTCCAGGGATGAAGCTTCCACAACTTCTGAAGACAACTTCTGTTCCATTGGTTGATGGTTCTCACTGTCAGGAAATTTCTCCTTATTTCCAGGTTGAATCTCTCCTTGATCGGTTTCCATCCATTATTCCTTGTCTGGCCTTCGGGTGCCTTGAGAAATAGGTTGACCCCCTTCTCTCTGTGGCAGCCCCTCAAATATTGGAACACTGCTATCATGTCTCCCCTGGTCCTTCCCTTCACTAGACTAGCCATAACCAGTTCCTGCAACCTTTCATCGTATGCTTTAACCTCTGTTAATCTCTAATTAAAAGTGCTATTGCTGTGTGCTAACTGCTCCTTTGGGTGACCTGCAGGGGCGGGTTCCTAATTTTTTTACTACCACTCTGTGGGCGTGACTTATTTTGTGGGTGTGGCTTGCCAGCCATGTGACTGGGTGGGCATGGCTTGCCGGCCATGTGACTGGGTGGGTGTGGCTTCTCGGACTGCTGAAGGGAGGGGAACTGAGATAGGTCCTGCCGCCCATTCCCCCTCCCCTCAGCAGCTCGAGAAGCCTCAAACGTGCGAAAATGCCTAGGATCATCACCGCACGTTCGTGGCTTCTCGGACTGCTGAAGGGAGGGGAATGGAGATAGCTCCTGCCACCCATTCTTTCAGCGTCTCACACGCTCCCTCAGCCATCCTCCCCTGCTTGGACTCACTGTGGGGTAGGAAGGCAGCGCATGTGCAGTGCCGGAAGCTCGGCTTCTGGGCATGCGCAGAAGAAAACTTTTTTTAAAAAAGTTAAAAAACATTTTTTTAATGGCGGCACCCAGGCATCGGCAACCGACCGCACCGGTACTGTGACGTCACCAGCGGGCCGCTACCGGTGCTATAGAGTGGACCGCACTGGTAGGAACCCACCAATGGTGTCCTGCATAGTCCCAAGTCCCAAAAGGCAAGGGCAGAGTGAAGGCAACCCAAATCCCGCAGACACAATTTGCATTTTCAGTGCGTACGGCCAAAGAGAGAGTTTTCATTGAGTGGCTGACTCTGTCATTTGCCACCGCCGAGTCAGAAGTGAATCATTCCAAACACCGAATTCGTTTTTTTGTTTCCAGCTGTGTGAAGCAGCAATAATGAGGACACATTAGGGGAGACGTTCAAAAACAGACACCTCAGATGGCACACAATTTTTCCGAGAAGGATGACTGCACAATTTTTTTTTTACAGAGTGTGAACTGTGATCAAAAGCTTGAGCTGAGAGAACAAAACCCTTTCCGCTGTTATCACATTTATCCTCAAAGTCAGACAGATTGCCAGCCCTGCATTATTTAAGGAACACACAGAACTGAGATAAAGCGATGAGGAATTCAGAAAACGAAAAGCTGGCGTGAAAGATGGATCCAGGGGTGGGCTGCTACGGGTTCGCCCGGGTTCAGGAGAACCCGTAGCTAACGTTATGACCGGTTCGGAGAACCGCCAAATCCCACCCCTGGCTGGCCCCTCTCACCACACCACACCCCTCACAGGATTCTCCACGCGGCCCGTTTTGGATGTGAGGTAAGTGCAGGGCCCCGTGCGGAGGCTCGAGGAGAGGGGGAAACGGGACTTCCAGAGTCTGGGGGAGGCAGTTTTCGCCCTCCCAGAGCCTCGAGGAAAGCCTCTGGAGCCTGGGGAAGGCGAAAATGGACACACACACACCCACCGTGGTGCAGCAGGCCAACTAGGCCACGCCCACCATGGCCACGCCCACCCATCAACTGGGCAGAGAACTCATTGCTGAAATTTTTGAAGTCCACCCCTGGATGGGTCAGTAAAGACATATGATCTTTGGCTGGTTTAAATTAATTTCCCTTTCGTACAAAGGAAAAGGCTTCCTCGTTGTTTTGCAGGTACTCCCCGACTTACGACCGCAATTGAGCCCAAAATGTACATTGCTAAGTGAGACGTATGTTAAGTGAGCTTTGTCCCACTTTGCGACCTTTCTTGCCACAGTCGTTAAGGGAATCGCTGCAGTTGTTAAGTGAACACGGTTGTTAAGCGAATCTGGCTTCCCCGTTGACTTTGCTTGTTAGAAGGTCACAAAAGGGGATCACATGACCCTGGGACACTGCAACCGTCATAAATGTGAGCCAGTTGCCAAGCATCTGAATTTTGAACTGTGAGCACGGGGATACTGCAATGGTCATTAGGTGTGAAAAACAGTCATAAGTCACTTTTTTCAGTGCTGTTGTAACTTCAAACGGTCACTAAACAAAGTGTTGTAAGTTGAGGACTACCTGTATGCCAAATCGGTTATTCCAAGTTATATTGTTCTTCACCATGAAGGTTCAACTCCCGTATTTCGGTAGAGCTAGGGAATACAGTAGTGAAACTGCAAGAATAATAACATTGATGAAAATTTAATTCAAAAATGATGTATTGATTGATGTATTGTTAATTAAGTATTATATTCAATCAGTTATCAGTGGATATGGTGTATCCTTCTCTGAAGCATTATAATGATAGCCATCACCAGAGCTTGCGATTTTTTGTAAACTAGTAGCTGGATGCTTTGCTACGAAACTATGTGATCGGGCTTGATAAATTGACAGTTAAAGATTGAAAATAATGAGTAGTTACGATCGGGCTTGATAGATTGACACCTAAAGCTTGAAAATTTATGTAGAATGTGTAACTCCTTAGCATCAGAGCGTGTTAATATAAGGCAACTGGCAGTTGGAACAGAATTCTTTTCAGGCGGGGAGTGGGAGTAGAATGTCTAAACTCCCAGCTCGCAGCCGGATGAGTCACATGCTGGCCATGCCCATGCCCAGTTTAGCGAAGGGGTAACATCAGAGCGTGTTAATACAAGTCAACTGGCAGTTGGAACAGAGTTCTTTTCAGGCGGGGAGGGGGAGTAGAATGTCTAAACTCCTTAGCATCAGTGCGTGTTAATTAATATAATAGTGTATAAGAAATACTAATGATCTGATGGTCATTTTGAAAAATCCTTTCTTAGCGAGCACCTAGAAGGCAAGAGGAACATACATGCCAAGTTTCAAGTGTGTAGGCTTTACAGTTCTGGAGATTTCATGATGAGTGAGGATGGGAATGATGACTTTATTGATCTGGATTGAAGGATTGCAGATTTCCTGCTGATAACGTACTGCTTGCAGGAGTGACAGGGCATACCCCAAAATCACATGATCAAAATTCAGATACTTGTCAACTGATTCATATTTATGACGGTTGTATTATCCCAGGGTCACATGATCCCCTTTTGCAGCCTTCTGACAAGCAAAGGCAATGGATAAGCCAGATTCACTTAATAACCATGTGACTAACTTAACAGCTGCAACAATTCACTTAATAACTGTGGCAAGAAAGGTCATAAGATGGGGCAAAACCCACTTAACAAATGACTCACTTAGCAACAGGTAATTTTGGGCTCAATTGTGGTCGTAAGTCAAGGACTATCTGCAATAAAAATCAGAACCAAATACCTTTTGTTTCCCGTTAACTTTGAAGAGGTTTGGAGTATTGTCAAAAACTTGCATGCCGACTTAACACATTTCAATTGGGTAAAATTGTTTTTTTTTTCATTTTCAGGACACAAACCCTTAAGTCATAAATCTCTTCCAGTCATTCAATAAATGAATGGGATATGAAAAGAAATGCGTTTTAATGTTCTTTAAATTCTGTTGAATTTCATGGATCAATTCTAAATTTCAGCATGATATATGAACTTGCATCCGACGATGTATTTCATCCATGAGATTTCTTGCAGAAAATTTTAGAGCCGGTAAGATCTTGAGAACTATGTTCCGAAAATATAAAGGCTGGCTCGTGGGCACGAGATGGGTGTGCTTCAGAAATAGTGGTGAAAATATGTTTGATCAAAGCAATGTGAGCTGTATCGGGGATTTGGGACGCTTAAAAATCAATTCTTTAGAAAATGAAAATAGAAACCCGGCAGTAAAGCTCACAAATAAATCTTTGTGCACTGTAGAAAGAAAATGGGAGCTGCTTTTTTTTTGGTCATTGGGTCTATTAAATCACTCAGTGAAAAATCAGAAAGCGCATTGGCTCATAAAATTCACGGCCTTCGCTGCCTATACACAAATGTTCACAATTCGGGAAATAAAAGATGTGCTTGAATTCTCAGCACAAAAAGACACACACAGTTTAATAGCCATTATGGAAAAACGGGTAGGAGAGCTCTCATAACTGGGCGATAGCAACTGCAGGATGTAATTTGTTCAAAAGGCAAAGAAGCAGGGGTGAAATGCTACTGATTCAGCCCGGTATGAGCGTACTGGTAGCGGCAGCCGCCGGTGGTTCGGAGAACTGGTAGCGGAGGCAGCGCAAGGCTCCGCCCACCCGCCCGGACATCGCCATTTTCTTTCTTTTAACCCTCAGCGCATGCGCAAAGCCTTCTGCGCATGCGCAGAGAGTGAAATAGCGTGCACGATGGTGGCGCACACACGAGCGGAGCACGCGCATCCAAACCGGTAGGAAAGGTAAGTAGATTTCACTGCTGCGAAGAACCAATGGAAAGAGGAACTGTAGCACAGAGTCTATATCTGCCCCTAATGAATGACAGAGCATCGGGGTTAAAATGGAATTTTTTTTAAAAAAAGCAATATCTGTTGTTACTCAGGATAAGGCACGAAGTAACGGAGAGTAAAGATGACTTTGACTATTCCAACATATGCTAGAATACAAATCTACCAGGCTTGATCCTTCTAGGAAATTCTTGGCTTGGCTCGTTGATACATTTCTCTTTCAGAAGGTTGGGAGGAAGGTACCTTAAGGACACAATTCACATAAATAAAAATAGACCTAAGTCATAGGAAAGCAAATTCTAACTGAGCGTTAGCGGAAACTCTCCAACAGGAAGAAAAATTTGACAGTGTGACCTACTATCAAGACAATGATGGGCTTCCGTGCCCTGGATGCCCGAGCCGAGTTGGTGCAGTGGTTAAATGCAGCACTGCAGGCTACTGCTAGTTCAGCAGTTCAGCTGTTCAAATCTCACCGGCTCAAGGTTGACTCATCCTTCCATCCTTCCGAGGTGGGTAAAATGAGGACCCAGATTATTGGGGGCAATATGCTGAACTCTGTAAACCGCTTAGAGAGGGCTGTAAAGCACTATGAAGCGGTATATAAGTCTAAGTGCTATTGCTATGTGTTGTTAGTAGCAGTCGGATGGCTTCCTTCAGAGGCTGAAGGAATATAGTGTCCAGTTTTGGTTGCCACACTATAAAAAAGATGTGGAGACTCTAGAAAGAGTGCAGAGAAGAGCAACAAAGATGATTAGGGGACTGGAGGTTAAAACATATAAAGAACGGTTGTTGGAATTGGGTATGTCTAGTTTAAGGACTAGAAGAGAATTGGGTATGTCTAGAAAAGAAGGACTAGGAGTGACATGGTAGCAGTGTTCCAATAACTTGTTGTGGCCAGTCGGCTGCCAGAGTCTGACGAGGAGGTTGAGGGAGGGCCTGGGCCAGCTTGGGAGCCTTTGGAAGGCTCTCATAAGGAAACAGCATCAGAGACAGAGGTAGAGTCGGGGCCTTCCATCCTCCCACAGGTGGAGAGGCAGCTGTCTTCGGGGCCTGAGCTGAGTGAAGGGGAGGAACAGATGGGGCCCATCCCAGATGCATGTATGTGCAGAGAGGAAAGGAGAGGAGAGCAAAGGAAAGCAATAAGCCGGCTCTCAGGGAAAAGCAGATGTGGATGCTAGCCAGCCCCTCCCTGGCTGGGAAATAAATAGGAGGGGTTTGGGAGTGGCCGGTTGTCACAGACAACCGTTCGTTTTCCAGTATACAG
Organism: Diadophis punctatus similis; assembly: GCA_023053685.1. Taxonomy (NCBI): domain Eukaryota; kingdom Metazoa; phylum Chordata; class Lepidosauria; order Squamata; family Dipsadidae; genus Diadophis; species Diadophis punctatus. Next base: position 65,871,520 of record JALIGW010000006.1, read on the forward strand.
CAAGCTGTTCTGATTTCTAGGCCAGAACCAGGACCAATTACATTTGGTTTTTGTTTATCCACATGAATAAAAGACTGTTCTTACCCTTCTTTGAAAAGGGGTTTGTTTTTACTTGTGAGTAAACAGCTTAGCATTACTTGCTAAGGCTGGGTCAGAACATATCTATGGGGCTGCCACAAAGACGAAGGAGTCCACCTGTTCTCCCCTAAAGGCAGGACAAGAATGGATGGAAACTAATCAAGGAGAGGAGCAACCAAGAACAAAGGAGAAATTTCCTAACAGTGAGAACAATTAACCAGTGGAACGGCTTGCCTCCGGAAGTTGTGGGTGCTCCAACACTGGAGGTTTTAAAGAAGAGATTGGACAACCATTTGTCTGAAATGGTATAGGACAGTGATGGCGAACCTATGGCACGCATACCACAGGTGGCACGTGGAGCCATATCGGAGGGCACGCGAGGCGTTGCCCTGTCAGCTCCACAGGCAAACCAGAAGTTTGGAAAAACGCACTTCCGGTTTGCCATTGTGCTGTTTTTCGCACTCCGGAGGGTTTAGGGAAGCTTCCTGAAGCCCCGGAATGCAAAAAACGATAAAACGGGAAAACCGGAAGTTTGGAAAACACACTTCCGGTTTGCCCGTTTCATCATTTTTTACCATCCCAGGCTTCGGTAAGGCCTTTGCGCGGGGGCGCGGGTGTGTGCACATGCGCAGGGGGCAGCATGGGGGGTTGTGCGCATGCGTGGGGGGGAGGGAATGGGTGTGGGTACGTGTGCGCGCGCTAGCATGCGCACCACCCCCCTTTTGGCACACGAACCAAAAAAGGTTCACCATCACTGGTATAGGATTTCCTTCTTGAGCAGGGGGTTGGACTAGAAGACCTCCCAGGTCCCTTCCGTTACTCTGATTCAATTTAGATTCCTGCTTGAGGTCGCCTTCCATGCGTGAAATAGCCCTTTCCAATTCTGTGGTTCTGATGAGAAGCTTTCATCCCAACTGAATCCGTAAAGAAAGAACTAAATCTCTTTCGGGCCTTCACGGTTCTCTGCCTCAACTGAATCTTAACACAGCAGAAAATTTACTTACTTATTTATATATTTACCGCCAGCGTTTTTCTCTTCCCTAGTTGGGCAACTTTAGGCAGCTTACCATATACAGTTGAAAAGCAACCGCAAAACACTTCGTCGTTAAATGACCCAATTGTTGCTGGGGCCTACAATAGTCCTCGACTTACAACCATTATTTCGGAGTGACCAACAGGACTGAAAAAAAGTGACTCGCACAACCACTGCAGCATCCCCATAATCACGTGACCAAAATTCAGTTGCTTGGCAATTGGCATGTATTTAGGATGGTTGCAGCGTCCAAGGTCACGTGATTGCTAGGCACAACCTTCCCAATCAGCTTCCGACAAGTAAATGGGGAAAGTTGGATTTGCTTAACAACCATGTAATTCACTTAGCTGTGTGATTCGCATGGCAAAAATAAAGGCAGTAAAATCAGGTGTGACTTCCTTAACAACCACTTTGCTTAACAATGGAAATTATGGTCCCAATTGGCATAAGTCAAGGACTACCTAGAGTTAAACGTTTTCCTCTTTGGAAGATAGAGAATAGCGTCTAATGGTTTTTGGAAAGATAACCAGGATGGGAGCCAACCTGACCTCTGAGAAGATGTTGTTTTCATAAATAAGGATTATCATATTTTTTGGAGTATAAGACGCTCTGGACTGGGGAGGAAAACAAGGGGAAAAAAATCTGCCTCTGCCTCCCAGCATCCATCCAGTATTCATCTGGCCCATTTGCTGCAGCCCGTTTGCCACTGCCAATTCAACAACGCCGCCCATTCACCACCGCAACCCGTTCGCTGCTGCCGCCACCCATTTGACACAACCCATTTGCTGCCACCGCTGTCTGTATGTCACAGCCTGTTTGGCGGCGCCCATTTGCCGCCGCCCGTTTGCTACTACTGTGGCCCATTTGGCGTAGCCCATTCGGCACTGCCCATTCACCGCCACGGCCCATTCACCTCTGCCACAGCC
>JALIGW010000006.1:65878556-65921056 GCA_023053685.1 Diadophis punctatus similis
AAAACCACTGGTACCGAAACAGAACTTGGGGGGTAGAATCCAGGATGGTTTAGCTCTGCAATGAGCCCAAGTCATTTTCTAGGAGGGGTGTGTGTGCTGAGAAACAATTTACAAAACAAGACTTTCCCATCCCATCCAAGAGAGAGAAAATAAAACTTTTGTGGTAGATGGTGTCATGATTTGATTTAACCACTAGGTGGCACTGGACTGAGCTGTATTTAGATAAGGCTGTTTTTGTTATTCGGTTGTTGATGAGTGACAACAAAGCCTCATTTATTTTTCTGTTTCTAATTTCCAATCTTTATTTTCATATTTAGGGATGTTGAATTTTCCTCTGCACTGAGGAAACAACATGTGAATCCCCCTTCTCCATTCTGGTCAACCGCTGAGATCTCACCACCAGAATGGCCAAATTTCAACCAGAGAGGAAGATCCTAAAAGAAGACAAAATCTCCTTTAATCTCAGGATTTCTTTTATTTTTAACAAGAGGAACCATTATCCCTGCCATTTGCATGTAAAAAATAATTACACTTTCTAGCCTATATGGATATCTACTGAAATTTCAGAAGCAAGGAATTAAAATTGGCCAGAGAGAGACAGAGTTTTAAAGAGGTGGCTCAGTGGCTAAGACACTGAGCTTGTCGATCAGAAAGGTCGGCAGTTCGGGGTTCAAATCCCTAGTATAGGTCTCCTGCATGAGCAGGCGGTTGGACTAGATGACCTCCAAGGTCCCTTCCAACTCTGTTACTGTTACCTGTTGAGGCATCTTCCCATATTTCAGGGAGGGGTTAGATAAGATACAGGTAATCCTTGACTTACAACCATTTGTATAAAGACCATTCGGAGTTACAATGGCAACGAAAAAAGTGACTTATGACCATGTTTTCAGACTTATGACCCTTGCAGCCTCCCCGTGGTCACTTATTGACATTTGGCTGCTTGACAGCTGACTCACAGTGTCTGGGGGGTCTTGTGATCCCCTTTTGGGACCTTCTGACAAGCAAAGTCAATGGGGAAACCAGATTCACTTCACAACCGTGTGTGACTAATTTAAGAACTGCAGTGATTCACTTAGCGACCGTGGCCAGAAAGGTCGTAATGTGAGGTAAATCTCACTGAACAACTGTCTGGCTTAGCAAACATAAATTTTGAGCTCCATTTTGATCGTAAGTCGAGGACTACCTACACTAGATTTTTATTTAATTATAAATAAATACCGTATTTTTCGGAGTATAAGACTCACCTTTTTGCCCCTCAAAAGAGGGTGGAAATGTCAGTGCGTCTTATACACCAAATACAGCCATTTTTGGCCTCCCGAAGCCCCGCCCCCACATCCCATTTTTGAAAAAATGGGCCTTTTTTTGCAAAAACGGGGGCGTTTTTGCCTTCCCCCACCCTCTAGGAGTGCTCTGCAGGCTTCCCAAACCCTCTGCATGCCCTGTTTTTTTGCAAAAAAATGGCCAGAAAATGGGCCATTTTTTGCAAAAATGGGGGTGGTTTTGCCTTCTAATTACCCCATCTAGCATGACTGGAGGAGGAATTCTGGGAGTTGAAGTCCACAAGTCTTAAAGCTGTCAAGTTTGAAGTTTGTAAAAAGTATACATGGTTGTAAAAAGTGTACATGGTTGTAAAAAGTGTACATGGTTGTAAAAAGTGAACATGGTTGTAAAAAGTATTCTGCTATACTGGTATTTTATTAAATAATATATTACCACACCATTTGGTTCAGAATACTTTTTTCCTTGTTTTCCTCCTCTAAAATCTAGGTGCGTCTTATACTCTGAAATATAAGGTACCTTTTCTTGCTGTCACTTTTTATTGTTGTTGTTTTATCCTTTCTTTGGTGCAGATCATATCTTTCCCTAGGTATGAGCTTGTCAAGAAAGACACATTGAAAAAAAGAGACTTGCTTCTTTGTGGAGCATTTATCCCTGACTTAGAAATGGCGGCTCACTCCCAAGTTGTGGTGAAATAGCACCCGATCAACTTCCTTTTCCTCACACGTTTCCACTCGACTGGTCCATTCGCTTGGACGCCCACAGGAGTTACCGGATGGAGTTCGGCATGACTGGCCTCGAATCGAGACATTAGTACATTAAAAAAAATTCCCCCTCGTTTTTCTTTTTTCTTTTTTTTTAATGTGAAGGGGTCTCAGATGGCCAGGAAGAACAATGGGGCTTATTCATGGGCCGTGCGATGACATTTGATCTGGTTTACAGAATGGAAGTCGAGTCTCTGATTAAGGTCCTTTTTCCTCTATGGACCTAGAAGAGTAGAAAAATCCACAGGGTCACGGAAGAGGTATTTTAGACACTGTCATTGCAGCATCCAAATAAAATTTGTCCTTCCAGTTGTCCAAAGAACAGCAGGGAATCGTTTAACAATCAGGACATTTGGAGGGGAAGAAAGAGTGTTGTTTCCTCTGACTTGAACATTAGAATCGGTTTAGAATAACAGAGTTGGAAGGGACTTTGGAGGTCTTCTAGTCCAACCCCCTGCTCAGGCAGGAAACCCTGTATCGTTTCAGACAAATGGCTGTCCAATCTCTTCTTAAAAACTTCCAGTGTTGGAGCACTTCTGGAGGTAAGTTGTTCTATTGATTCATTGTTCTAACTGTCAGGACATTTCTTAGTTCTAGGTTGTTTCTCTCCTCGATTCGTTTCCATCCATTGCTTCTTGTTCTGCCCTCAGGTGCTTTGGAGAATAGCTTGACTCCCTCTTCTTTATGGCAACCTTTTAGACAGTGAAACACTGTGATCATGTCCTGCTTTTCATTAAACTAGACATACCCAGTTCCTGCAACTGTTCTTTATATGTTTTAGCCTCCAGTCCCCTAATCATCTTTGTTGCTCTTCTCTGCACTCTTTCTAGAACAGTGATGGCGAACCTATGGCACGTGTGCCACAGGTGGCACGCGGAGCCATACCTGCCGGCACGCAAGCTGTTGCCTAGCTCAGCACCAGCGCGCATGTGCGGGCCAGCTGATTTTTGGCTCGCACGGAAGCTCTGGGAGGGCATTTTTGGCTTCTGGAGGGCCTCTGGGGGGACGAGGGAGGGCGTTTTTTCCCTCCCCAGGCTCCAGGGAAGCCTCTGGAGCCTGGGGAGGGCGAAAAATGGACCTACCGGGCCCACCAGAAATTGGGAAACGGGCCATTTCCGGCCTCCAGAGGGCCTCCGGGGGAGCGGGGGAGGCCATTTTCACCCTCCCCAGGCATTGAATTACGGGTGTGGGCACTCGCGCCTGTGCGATAACGCGCGAGCATGCACTTTCGGCACCCAAGGAAAAAAAGGTTCGCCATCACTGTTCTAGAATCTCAACATCCTTTTTACATCATGGTGACCAAAACTGAACGCAGTATTCCAAGTGTGGCCTTACCAAGGCATTATAAAGTGGTATTAACACTTCACGTGATCTTGATTCTATCCCTCTGTTGATGCAGCCTAGAACTGTGTTGGCTCTTCTTTGTCCCTCTGCAGAGGACGAGGAAAACACCTCAAGAAATCTTAAACCACACTCAAAGAGAGAGGAAATGTTGGGATCAGCCATGGTGGCCCTAAATTCAAAGATAGACACAGGTTGTCCTCGACTTATGATCACAATTGAGCCCCAAATTTCTGTGGCTCAGCGAGGCAGTTGTTAAACAAGTTTTGCCCCACTTTACAAACCTTCTTGTCACAGCTGTTAAGTGAATCACCACAGTTGTTAAGGTTGTTAAGTGAATCTGGCTTCCCCATCGACTTGGCATGTCAGACGGTCGCAAAAGGGGATCACATGACCTTGGGACACTGCAACCGTCATAAATATGAGCCAATTGCCAAGCATCTGAAATTTGATCACATGATCGTGGGGATGCTGCTATGGTCATAAATGTGAAAAACGGTCATAAGTCAGTGCCGTTGTAACTTTGAAAGGTCACTAAATGAAGTGTTGTAAGTGGAGGACTACCTGTACGAAACTTGACCAAAAAAAAAGGACAATGTTCACACAAAAAAGGAGATTTAGGGGTCTTTGATGCTCTGAGTTTGGTGTTTTCTTGCAGACATTTCATTACCCAAACTAGGTAGCATCATCACTCACCCTCACTCTGATGTCATTACCTAGTTTGGGTCATGAAACGTCTGCAAGTTCAGAGCCCACCTCACTTCAACCCTGAGCTACAAATATTCTCCTTTACCGGAAGGGGATTTATTCTTCAAGAAATATTAAACGGAGGCAGGAAGGTTCAAGTGTGCTATCATCTGGATTCTTCCTATTGCGAGAATTGGCAAAGGTTTTTTTGGGTTCAAAAATACCGTATGTAGGCCCAGCTATGAATTGCAATGAGTGTCTTGACTTTTTCTCTGTTGGGAAAAGGAAGAGGATTCCCCTGGGCTGAATCATCCATTTCTGAAGGATTTCTGGAAAAATCTCAACCCAATATGGGGCTCTGAAGATCCAGCACCTCTTTCTTGACATGACAAAAAAATCAGAGGTTTCCCATTAAGATATTTAACTAATTGGGTCAGCAGTAGAAGCTTGAGGCATCGAGAGAAGTTTAAGAATTTTGAAAATAATTAGAATAGAATAGAATAGAATAGAATAGAATAGAATAGAATAGAATAGAATAGAATAGAATAGAATAGAATAGAATGGTGTGTTCACATAACCCTGGGATACTGCCACTGTCGTAAATAAATAAGCAATCAAATCTTGATCACATGGTTGTGAGGAGGCTGCAACAATGGGAGGAGCAATTCTACGCTTTTCAATGCTGTTGTAACTTCCGTTGCTAAATGAATGGTGGTAAGTTGAGAACTACCGTATTTTTCGGAGTATAAGATGCACCTTCCCCCCCCAAAAAGAGGCTGAAAATTTGGGTGCGTCTTATACTCTAAATGTAGCTTTTTTTGAAGCTTTTTTTTCAGCCCTAACGAGGCACTAACGTTCTTCCTGGCTCTTACCGGCTTGCAGGCTTTTTTTCATTGCTACTCCCTCCGAAAAAGGTTTTTCCAGCCCTAATGAGGTGCTAACGATCTTCCCGGCTTGCAGTCTTTTTCATTGCTACTCCCTCCGAAGAAGTGGTTTTCCAGCCTTTGCAGGCTTTTTTTCATTGCTACTTGCTCCGAATAAAGTTTTTTCCAACCCTAACCAGGAGATAAAATAATGTGCTGAAGCTGACCAGACTAAGGACGCTAGCCAGATGAATACCTGGTAGGCAGATTTTTCACCCTATTTTCCTCCCCAAAAACTAAGCTGCGTCTTATACTCCGGTGCGTCTTATAATCCGAAAAATACGGTATCTGTAATAATTCTCACCATTCCCTCTCCCGCCTCTGGTTAACATAGCTTAATGGAAGTGATGGTTTTAACACTGCAGAGGGTTAGCGGCGGCTGGCTGGGAGCTGCCGAAAACTCCAGTCAACTTGCCTTCCGGACTCTGGACCAGCCGCCGCGAAAGGTAAGCAGCCTGAACAAGAGGCGGTGGTGGGGGAGGAAGTGGGGCTAGGGCCGGGGCTGCTAAAGGAGGGCAAAAAGGGGTGACTGGTGAAGGGAGGGCAAATTTCCTACCTTTTCCTGTGGGCGTGGCTAGGTAGGGGGGCCATGTGACTGAGTGGGCGTGGGCATGAGTGACGTCAAGTTGGCTATGCCCACTCAATCACATGCCCCCCCCACTAGCCACGCTCACCGAACCGGTAGCAAAAAATTTTGAAACCCACCACTGAACTGGACTTTCTGGTTTTTCTTTGAAGACGTTTTGCTTCGCTCAGAGCTGAAGAAGCTTCTTGGATGAAAAGCAAAACGTCTTCAAAGGAAAACCAGAAAGTCCAGTTGCCTCTTGAAAAACAGCACCTTTGGGTTAACTTTCAGTAAAATTATCTATTGAAAAAACACCGTGGAAGGTATCAAACTGAAGAAATTATGGATGCATAACTTCATGAAGTTACTAGTCCATGTAAAAATAATCTCTCCTTTGGAATCAAGTTCAACTCCTGACTGTATATGGAGATTCTCAGTCCTCCAGGTCATGGTTGTCCCAAAGATGCTTTTTCAAACTCACCCAAGAAGCTTCTTCCAAGGATGATTGCAAGGAATATAAATCCTTCCATTCTCCACCATTCACCGTATTTTTTGGAGTATAAGACGCACCTTTTTCCTCCCTAAAAGTGGCTGAAAATTTGGGTGCGTCTTATACTCCGAATGTAGCTTTTTCGGAGCTTTATTTCCAGCCCTAATGAGGTGCTAACAATCTTCCCAGCTCTTACCTTGCAGGCTCTTTCATTGTTACTCTCTCCGAAGAAGGTTTTTCCAGCCCTAAGTCTTTGCAGGGTTTTTTCCATTGCTCTACTTGCTCCGAAAAAGTTTTTTTCTAGCCCTAACCAGGTGCTAACTATCTTCCCAAGCTCTTACTGGCTTGCAGGCTCTTTCATTGTTACTCTCTCCGAAGAAGGTTTTTTTAAGTCCTAACCAGGGGATAAAATAATGTGCTGAAGCTGACCAGACTAAGGACGCTAGCCAGATGAATACCTGGTAGGCAGATTTTTCCCCTATTTTCCTCCCCAAAAACTAAGGTGCGTCTTATATGCCAGTGCGTCTTATACTCCGAAAAATACGGTAGTCAGAACTGAAGAAGCTTGGATGAGAAGTGAAACGTCTTCAAGGGAGAGCAAAGTCCAGTTGCCTTTTGAAAAAGCACCTTTGGCTCAACCTCTGACAATTTCATGGATGTGACCATGTGGTTGTCATGGCAGCAGTAGTGAAATCTTTGACACAAGATGTGGTTTTATCTTCTCAGTTTAGCTTACAGCCCTGGGATTTCCAGCAGTGTCCAGTACAATACTCATCAACTCTAGCCCTCTTTAGCTACTTGAGTGTCAGCCAGGGGTGATAAATGTTGCATTGTTGGTGGATACTACAAGTAAGAACTCCACTAAAGTTACTCAGATGTTTAGACTGAGGAGAAAGACACAAATGCCCGCCAAACAGTCTGAAATATTGCTTTCTGCTGTAATTGGATGAAATCCCAAATAAAACAATCCCTAACATACTAAACAGGTCATGGCACACAAGGTAAGACCTTAAACCCTGGTGTCCTCAAAGAAGATGGCATCAATGTACAAATTTCAGGTAAGGGTACTCCTCCACTTTTGATCACAATTGAGCCCAAAATTTAAGCAAGACATCTGTTAAGTGAGTTTTGCCCCATTTTACGACCTTTCTTGCCACAGTTGTTAAGTAAATCACTAAGTTAGTAACACAGTTGTTCAGTGAATCCCGCTTTCCCCATTGACTTTGCTTGTCAGGAGGTCGCAAAAGGGGATCACATGACCCCCCGAGACAGGGCAACTGTCATAAATATGAGTCAGTTGCCAAGCGTCTGAATTTCGATTACGTGACCATGGGGATGCTGCAATGGTCGTAAGTGTGAAAAACGGTCATAAGTCACTTTTTCGGTGCCAGTGTAACTTCAGGTGGTCACTAAACAAATTGTTGTAAGTTGACAATACAATACAAGTCAACTACTTGTGAAATGCCCTTGTAATTTCACATCAGACCATTCCATCCTGATCAATTTATTACATTTTTCTTTCTTTCTTTCTCACCAGATTCCCACAGTTCTGAATTTTTAAAACATTTAGATCACCAGATGAATGCGTTGAGCAAATCCACCGATAATCGTATTTGAGGTATTTTCAAACATGTTCTTAAAAGTGCAGGGGGAAAAAAAAGAGTGATGGGACAGACAAACACACACATGCAGAGAACGAGATGTGAGCCATGGTCTTCATCTCTTCCCCCTGAATTTACAACACACACACACACACACAAAAGTACAGAAATAAAGCAATTAAAAACCCAGGTAGAAGTAATAAAAATAGAGAGCGAATAGACTCGACGTATGAGGTAATCTTTCACATCTCGGAAAAGTTTTTTGTTTTTTTTTTACACACAGCAGTTCAGCCATTTCAAGCCAGCAGAAGACAATCCGTGGTCAACGACTGGAAAGCAGAGAGAGAGAGAGATGGGATGGAAAATTAAGGCTTCCTTCTGAACTGATCTGAATTCCTTTGGTGCTTTTCCTCCTTAGCATAGCTGAAGGACCCCCATGTCGTTTTTAACCCTCTCCCCCAAAGCGGTTCGACATGTAGGTTAGGCCTCAAATGAGATCCATGAATGGAGCTGAAGGTATCTCAGATCACGGTCTGCCTTTCTGCACCATGGCGCTGCTAGGAGGCAGTTCCTGAGTAAAAGTGATTGTTTCTTCATTTGAGAATCAACAAGGAATTGCTATCCAAAGCGAAACTTGAGTCTGTACTTAACCGGTTTCTTCTGAGGAACTTTGGGCTTGGCTGGAAGAACCACCGGCGGCCTTTTCTTCTCAGGGACAGCCACCGTGAAAGAAAGTTCTGGAGGTTCGGTTTGTTTGAACCGTGGAAGGAAATGAGTGGAGACATGCTGGGGTTTTACTCGTGGGCTACAGCCACGTTTGGCTTTCCCTCTCTTGTTCAAAGCCACGTACCACTCCCTTCCGGTTTTCACAGTCCTGTGGATAGCTGAGGAGTAGGTGTTGTAGCTGTTTTCTTGAAACCGCTCCCTGAACTTGCAGTCATCGGTAAATTTGGCCTGAAAAAGAAAAAGAAAAAGCAGGAATCAACAAAAAAGGACATTGATTTGCATTAGCATTGAATCTCATTACAGATCCTCCTACTTTCTTTCATCTAATATTTAGTGGCAGTTCCAGAGCATTACCTTAGCAGTTGAACTCAAGCAACCTGTGTGGGGAGTTAGCACCGACCCTTCTCCTGGGAAAATGTGATATTTTAGGAAATATTAAAAGGGCAGAATATTTCCCCTAAAAGGGAGGCAGAAACTCATCCCCCCCACCACCTTTGTCAATGGGACATTGTTTTGACCACATAAGGAGCCGAGGTGGCGCAGCGGTTAGAGGCAGTACTGCAGGTCACTTTAGCTGACTGTGATCCGCAGGTCAGCAGTTCAAATCTCACCGGCTCAAGGTTGACTCAGCCTTCCATGGTAGGTAAAATGAGGACCCAGATTGTTGGGGGCAATATAAAAATACATTGCTTACTGGTGTAAACCGCTTAGAGAGTGCTTGCACTGTGAGGCGGTATATAAATCTCACTAAATAAATAAATAAATAAATAAATAAATAAATAAATAAATAAATAAATAAATAAATAAATAAATAAATAAATAAATAAATAAATAAATAAATAAATAAATAAATAAGGAGAAAGGAGATGTTAAGATTCTAAACCAGGGTTGTCAAACTCAAGGCCTGCAGGCCGGATGCGGCCCTCGATATGGTTGGATCCAGCCCACAGGGCCGTCCTGGAAAATGCAAGGGGCCAGCGCACGTTGTTTCAGCCTCGTCTACCCGTGTCGCTTCGGCACGGTCTACCCAATGCGAAGAGGAAATATTAGATAGCCGGGAGGTTGCTGGCTGGAAGAAAAGGCTTAGACAGGTTTATTCAGCACCCAAACACAGCTGACAGCAGCAACAACAACGGAGGGATGACAGCTCCCTTTTATAGGGGAGCTGTCAAACTCTCGACCAATGGGAGCTGTCCTTTCTCCCGCGCTCCGGCTGCTTGAGCTTCAACCAATCAGGTTGAAGCGGCAGCCGGCACGGTCGGGAGTCGAGGAATAGAGGAGTCATAAGTCAAAGATTCAACAGGAAACGTCAGGCCAGGGTGGCTTCGGCCTGGTCTACCAAGTGCAAAAAGGAAACATGCCAGCAGTTTGGGGAGTGGCCAAACTGGCCACACCCACCCAGTCAGCCATGCCCTGTGAGTGGCATCAAGCTGGTCACGCCCGCCCAGTTGGCCACACCCACCCAGTCGGCCACGTGCCCCTCCCTTCCTCCCCCGAGGTCAACCACAGCCCTGAAGCGGCCCTCAATGAACTGTTGTAAACAATAATAGAAGCTGTTTATTTTGGTAATTAACTCTCTTGACTGATCAAGTTCCCACACCAACCTGGCTTTCATCTCTACCTGCATCTCACTGGAGAGAAAAGGAAACAACGGTTTTGAGGAAGCGCTTCTAAATGTTTCGTTTCGTATCTTTCCCCATGCTGGTTTGCTGGTCGAAGAAGACCAACCCTGCTATGTTTCCCTCCCATCCAAGAAGTTGGGAGCTACGGATCTACGAACAACAGAGAGAAGCTGAAAGATGATCTGTTTGCTTGGTCACGAATTCCTCTCGCCGACTTGATCCAGTCTAAATCTGAGAAGAGAATTTCACAGGATCGCCTCCCAAAGGTCTTAAGTTTGTTTTGGGAAGGAAACATGTCTCCCGTCTATCAACAGGCCTTCCTCAATTTGGGTGAATGGGAAGGGAGACTGAAGTCAAAGGTCTACTCATTACGATAACGGAAGACGGGGGAAGTCGTGGTGAGAGAAACTGTCAACAAAACGGGCTCTCTTCTCCTCCGGGTTTCTCGTGGAGGAAGGTCTTCCGGCAAACTTTTCCTGCCCCTCTTTTCTCAGGGACTCTGATTATATGTATATATGTGTACACACACACACACACACACACAAACACACACACACACACACGCAATCAGAGTATATATTGATAGAGTAAGGATTGTCTAAGCCAGGGTGTCAAGCTCGATTTCATTGAGGCCCACATCGGGGTTGTGTTTGACCTCGGGGGAGGGGGGCGGCCAAGATAGGCAAGGTCAGTGTGGCCGTGGCCAGCTCGACATCACTCGTGTCGGGGGCACCTGTGGTGGCCAAGTGCTAAGGCAGGACTTCCCTTGGACCCTCCCTCACTCTCATTATAATCTTCCTTCCTTCCTTCCTTCCTTCCTTCCTTCCTTCCTTCCTTCCTTCCTTCCTTCCTTCCTTCCTTTCCTTCCTTCCTTCCTTTCTTTCCTTCCTTCCTTTTCCTTATCCTTCCATCTTCATTCTCCTTTCTTCTTCCTTCCCCTCTTTCCTTCTTTTTCCTTTCCTTCCTTCCTCTTTTCCCTTCTTTCCATCTTTTCCTTTGTCTTTCCTCTTTCCATTTCTCCTTTCCTGTCCCTTCTTGCATGCTCAACTGCAAAAGGGGAAACATTTCTCCTTTTGTTTTGTTTTTAGTTTGTTTTGTTAGCACCTCTGCCAGTGAAAAGTTCCGTTTCTGCTGGCAGAGGCACTGCGGGCCGCTCCTTTTCTGTTTCCAGGGTGGTCCTGCAGGCCAGAGCTAAGCACCCCATGGGTTAGATCCGGCCCGCGGGCCTTGAATTTGACACCCCTGGTCTAAGCCTTAGACATCTCCACCATAGCCCACCTATTCTTCTCAAAAACTTGTATTAACTCATAGCTTCAACCCTCCGGGATTGTGTTAGTTTCCCTCTGACTACTTCCTAAGGCTGCCACAGGGGCGGGTTGCTCACTTACTGATACTGGTGCACTGTGCGCGCATCTCCACGTTTGGAGATGCCCCCTTCTCATGATTTTGCTTCTGCGCATGCGCGGAAGCAAAATCTCACCGAAATCTTGCGAGGGGATGCGTGCGCGGTGAGATTTTGCTTCCGTGCATGCACAGAAACAAAATCTCACCGAAATCTCATGCACGCGCGCGTCCCCTCACAAGATTTCAGTGACTGAAATCAGTGACTGAAACTGCCCAAAAATTCTTTTAAAAAGATGGTGACGCATGCGACGGACCGGCGAAGACAGCACCAGAGCGGTCACGCACAAATTGCACAATCGGCCGCTCCCTACAGGAGCTACAGGGGCGGCTTCCTAATTTTTTTACTACCACTCTGTGGGCGTGGCTTATTTTGTGGGCATATCTTGCCAGCCATGTGGCTGGGTGGGCGTGGCTTCTCGGACTGCTGAAGGGAGGGGAACTGAGATAGGTCCTGCTGCCCATTCCCCCTCCCCTCAGCAGCTCGAGAAGCCTCGAATGTGCGAAAATGCCTGGGATCATCACCACGCATTTGTGGCTTCTCAGACTGCTGAAGGGAGGGGAATGGAGATAGCTCCTGCCGCCCGTTCTTTCAGCGTCTCACGCGCTCCCTCAGCCATCCTCCCCTGCTTGGACTCACTGTGGGGTAGGAAGGCAGCGCATGAGCAGTGCCGGAAACTCGGCTTCTGGGCATGCGCAGAAGAAATTTTTTTAAAAAAATTGGCGGCACCCAGGCACCAGCAACCGACCACACCGGTACTGTAATGTCACCAGCGGGCCACTACCGGTGCTATAGAGTGGACCGCACTGGTAGGAACACACCACTGAGGAGCTACACACCAGACCACACCGGTAGGAACCCACCACTGGGCTGCCAACCCTTGAAAACAAAAAATAAAGCCGTTGCTTCCTCCATCGGCTAATGAATGGACTGAGATGAACTTTCTCTCAGTGGGACTGGAGAAAAAAGATTGAGTTTGCAGAGTTGCAAACTCAGCTTGGCAGTGGAAGTGCATTGTCAGAAGATAAAATGAAGAATTCTTTGGAAGCTGAAAAAGGCACAGGAGGAGGTGGAATTCTGATCCTTCCATCTTGCAGACTTGCAAGAAACACATATACTTAAAGATAAGGGATCTCCAACCATAAATCAGAAATGATTTCTAAGCCTCCTTTTAAAATCTTGTTGTACGTTGCATCTTATTAGAGGTGCCTTTTCTTTCGTGTTGTGTCATTTCAGTAGATCACAGCAAAGAGAAGAACCTGGCCATCCTTGGCTGATCTTCAGAAAGCTATGTAGGGTTGGATCTGGTTAGCGCTGTTCTGTCCCCAGTTACGGATGTAACAAAAACACACCGTTTTGAACAAACTTAGTTTAATTAATGAACCACTGCTAATGAATGGCTTAGCAGTGGCAAAACACACAAATTTATTTATTTATTTATTTATTTATTTATTTATTATTTGTTCTTCTATGCCGCCCTACTCCCGAGGGACTCAGGGCGGCGTACAAATCAACAGAAGCAAACCTTGCTTGCATAAAGTCAGCTGCTAATTTGTATTCATTAGCAGCTAGCGTAAGTTCAGTCAGTCTTAGTTCAAAACAAAACAATTAGTTCTGGCTATCTCACGTAATATCCGAAGGCTTGGCAAAATGCCGAGGAGTCTCTCTTGATAAGAAATCCAAAGCAAGAATTCACAAGTCAATGCACAACAGATACTGGAGTCTGAACTATTGTTTCCTGCAGCTTGTCAGCTGCCTCTGATGTCCTTAAGTAGACTAGGGGAGTGGCCAATTAGCCCCAAGTCTTACTCCCGAGGAGATCTCCTCTGGAGTAACCATTCCTGCCTCTTGGCAGCCCTGCATGCTCTTGCATTCAGAGGAGGAGAAGCCCCTCCTTCCTCATCACTGCCAAGAGGTGCTGGAGGTTCCGAAGGCCCTGGCTGCACTCCTGCCTCTGTCACTGAGTCCTCACCAGCCTCCTCACTGTCCGACTCGGATGCCAGCTGCGCAGGCTGCTGGCGGGCCACAACAAGCACGGGAGAGAAGATCATGAAGAAATTCTATGATTGTTGAAGAGAAAGATGTAACGCAGGGGTGTCAAACTCAATTTCACTGAGGGCCGCATCAGGGTTGTGTTTGACCTTGGGGGGATGTTGTGGGCGTGGCCAGGGTAGGCATGGCCAGCTCGATATCACTCGTGGCGGGGGCACCTGTGGTGGCCCGAGCGCTCTGCCAGTGAAAATGGGCTCCCGAGCTCCGGGTGCAGCCCTCCTGAGCTCCGTTTTTGCTAGCAGAGGGTTGCAGGAGGCCGTCCCAGCCAAAAACGGAGATTGAGAGCCCGTTTTCACTGGCAGAGGCACCGCGGGCCGGTCCTTCGCTGTTTCCAGGGTGGCCCCACAGGCCAGATCTAAGCACCCCACGGGCCGGATCCAGGCCCCGGGCCTTGAGTTTGACACCCCTGATGTAATGGTATGTGGGAATGACCTTGGCAGAGGAGGGGAAGAGAGGCTGCCTAGGGAATGATCAGATAACAGCAGGGGGAATCTGCAGCCACAAAAGGGGTACAGAAAGAAACTCAAAAAAAGAAACTTCTCTAACTTATCAGGCTGTTAAAAAGAGATGGCGGGAGATTGGTGCCTTCAGAGTTGCAAGATTCTATTCACATAGTTTGCAATAAAATAGAACTAGCTCAGATGTTCATGTTTCCTGCCTGGTCTACTTGGGAAGGTTTACAATAAGGGAGTCGACATTACATCCTGGAAGAAGACAGTGAGGAATTACTTTTTCTTCCTGTAGGATTTTAGGTCACTTCAATCTGTCAGCTCCCAGCAGCTACATAATATTGAATTGCTGTCTGGTTTTGGAAGCATTACTGCTTCAAAAAGGAAGGCAGTGCAGAGCGTGGTGAGGATGGCAGAAAAGATTATTGGTAGTTTACTTCCTTCTATCCAGGGAATAGCATATAAGTGATGCTTGAGCAGGCTCCACAGGATTGTCTGGGATGCTACTCATCCTCTTCACAACCTTGTTACCTTCTGGGAGGAGGCTTTGTGGTACCCAAAGCAGAACATCCAGATTCAGTCACAGTTTTGTTCCATATAGTATCAATCTTGTGAACTCTCAAGTTTCCTCCTTCCGATACATATTCAAAATGGACAGTGCTTAATACGTATATGTATACGTATACGTATATGTACAGTGTGTGTGTGTGTGTGTGTGTGTGTGTGTGTGTGTGTGTGTGTGTGTGTGTGTGTGTGTGTATGGTGCAGGTATATGTAAATAGCATGTGTATATGTGTGTTATGTATGTCTTTGGGTAGATACATACTTTCTCTTGAAGAGCAGGCAACAGAATTTCATTTTTAATGTGGGCCAGTAGGCTCACAATAACAAAAAGACAATAAAAGTTATCTTATAGAATATAGAATAACAGAGTTAGAAGGGACCTTGGAGGTCTTCTAGTCCAACCGCCTGCTTAGCCAGGAAACCCTACACCCCTTCAGACAAACGGTTATCAAACATCTTCTTAAAAACTTCCAGTGTTGGAGCATTCACAACTTCTGGAGGCAAGTTGTTCCACGGATTCTAATTGTCAGGAAATTTCTCCTTAGTTCTAAATTGCTTCTTTCCGTGATTAGTTTCCATCCATTGTTTCTTGTCTGGAATTTCTAATGTTATTCTACTCTGGTGAACCACCCTTCCAAAATGAATAAAGGCTGCATCCAATCCAGCCAACATCGGCTAGAAAGGTCATGTCTTCCCTCTAATCTTCGTCTCGCCATTTGTACTACAACACAAAGAGGCAAGAGGAATGGTGTGAACTTATCTACAGCTACTGAGGCAAGACCTATGTTTTCAGCCAAGATCTGTGTCAAACAGAAGAGCAATTTCTTTGTCTCCTGGGACATTAATTTTTGCTCAGCTGCCTTCGCCATCAGCGGGGAAAGAATCACACACTAGAAAAAGCCTCAGTAAATTTTGCTTTAAAAAAAAAAGCGCCAGACATCAGCATCTAAACCAGATCCTTCCTTACCAACAGTTATTATACCAGTCCATTATCATATCTCAATTCCAGACCCATCTACTTTTTCTAATTTATTGCATCATACTTAGCAGGGTGTGGTGGCCTAGCAGTTAAGACACTGGGTGTCACGTAGTGAATATTGTCAGTTGTATGTCTATGCAGGTTGATGCACCCCTATTCTAATATTATGGTATATTCCAATACAGGCAGAACACGTGATATGATCTTGTACGCATGTCCACATTCCTGATCCACTATTAATCACCTTTTGACTTGGCTCTTGACCTGAACGGTCGCGTTTTTCTTAGCAAAGATGTAATTATTCAGGATTTATTGTTTTTGTACCGAAATAAATATTTCTATTAGACTTTTAATCTCGGCTTTATTTTTAACTGTCTGAATTCCAAGCAAAGATCCAAATCGCCTCTATGAGATTAATTTTCATCGCTCAACACTGGGCTTGTTGACCGGAAGGTTGGCAGTTCAAGACACAAATACCGCATGATGGGGTGAGCTCCCATTCTTGCCCAGCTCCTGCCAACTTAGCAATTCGAAGACCTTCAAATGCGAGTAGATAAAGAGGTACCACATCGATGGGAAGGTAACACAGCGCCTTGGTGTATAGTCATGCCAGCCACACACCCATAGAAGAATCTTGTGAAAAAAACTGGCTCCCTGGGCTGGGAAATGGAGATAAACCTCATTCCCTAGCATTGGACACAATTGGATAGGGGAAACCTTTATTTTTTTTAACCTTTTCACCATATACTTTACTCTTCACTGCCATCTACCTCTTGGGATGTTTTTCTACAAGGGTGGGATCCAGAGGTGGCTTTCACGTAATTTTACAACCGGTTCAACGCGCACCGAAAATGTGAGAGAGAGCGCTCGCTCACTTCGCTCGCATGCCTTCTGTGCATGCGTGTGGCCTTCCGTGCATGCGCTTTGCGCACGCGCGCGGCTTGCCTGCATACATGCAGCTTAGAAAGCTTGGCTAAATAGGACGGCATAGTGCCAGGGCAGGTGGGCAGGTCCACCCGCAGGTCGCCACTACCGGTTCACCCGAACTGGTCCGAACCGGCTGAATACCACCACTGGTGGGATCTAAACCAGGGGTCCCCAAACAGTGGTGAAATCCAAATTTTTTACTACCAGTTCTGTGGGCATATGTGACTTGGTGGGTGTGGCTTGGTGGGCGTGACAGGAGAAGGATACTGCAAAATCCCCACTCCCTCCTGACTCCTGGGGGAAGGATATTGCAAAATCCCCATTCCCACCCCACTCCTGGGGGAAGGATACTGCAAAATCTCCATTCCCACCCCACTCTGGGGCCAGCCAGAGGTGGTATTTGCTGGTTCTCCGAACTACTCAAAATTTCTGCTACTGGTTCTCCGAACTACTCAAAATTTCTACTACTGGTTCTCCGAACTACTCAAAATTTCCGCTACCGGTTCTCTGAACTACTCAGAATTTCCGCTACCGGTTCTCCGTACTACTCAAAATTTCTGCTACCAGTTCTCTGAACTACTCAAAATTTCCGCTACCGGTTCTCCGTACTACTCAAAATTTCTGCTACCGGTTCTCCAGAACCTGTCAGAACCTGCTGGATTTCACCCCTGTCCCCAAGTTCTGGGTTGCACTCCACTACCAGGCCTTGAACCCTTCGGAACCGGGCTGCAGAAGTGGTGGGTGAGCATGTGTGCACAGACGTACATCCCCACTTGCACAAACTGCAGGCAAACATGCCCACCACGTGCAAACAGAGCTGCGTGTGCACACACGCTTGCCCGTTGTTCACACGGAACCATCCCCTCTCCCCCTCCTGGCCAGTCCACAAAACTTTGGGGGAACTCTGATTTAAATTATGCCCTCTTTCCTTCCTGAAGTGATTTTCTGCAGTTAGGAAAAAGAACCGGAGGGATGTGATAAGAAAAAAAAAGGGGGGGTCACCAAAGAAATACATCATCCAGAGATTGTATAAAACCCATAGATGAGATAAGGTGGATGCACAAGGAATGTGGAATGCAAAGTCACCTTTCATGGAACATGAATCATGGAAATTGGTTTGTATCAATGATTGCATTCGGAATTTGATTTTATTTTTAAGGAGAAGAAAAGAGAGAAGGAGAAAGAGAAGACGGATCCAGGGGTGGGCTGCTGGGGTTTCTCAGGGGTTCAGGAGAACCTCTAGCTAAGATTCTGTGCAATTCAGAGAACCCCCAAATCCCACTCCTGGCTGGCCCCGCTCATCCCACTCCACCCCTTCCATGAGTCCCCACACGGCCCATTTTGGTTGAAGGTAAGTGCAGGGCGCTCGCGGAGGCTCAGGGAGGGCAAAAAATGGGCCTACTGGAAGTTCGGGAAGGCTGGAAACGGGCCTGTTTCTGGCCTTCAGAGGGCCTCCGGAGCCTGAGGATGCCATTTTCACCCTCCTGGAGGCTCGATGAAAGCCTCTGGAGCACGGGGGGCAAAAACGCCCCCCTTTGGTGCAGGAGGCTGACTAGGTCACGCCCACCATGGCCACACCCACCCAGCAACCGGGTAGAGAACCCCTTGCTAACATTTTTGAAGACCACCCCTGGACGGATCTGCAATCAAAGCTTTAATTGATTTTGTAATGACTAGGTATGGCCGCTCCTAGAGGGTCAGATTAGGTAATCATACCAGAGGTGGGTTCCTACCAGTTCTAACTGGTTCTTTAGAACCGTTAGTAAACCAGTGGTGACATCACGGAGCCGGTTCTGTCGGTGCCAGTCCGAGGGCGCCGCCATCTTGTTTTTGGTTTCTGCGCATGCACAGGGTGAGATCGCTGAGATCACCAAAGCCTGGTTAGGTCCTACCACATCATGGGTGGTTTCTACCTACCTTCCCCAACGGTTCGCATCGCGATGGAAGTGCACATTTTGCACACATGCGCTTGCTACGCTCGCGTGCATGCGCGCACCCCCTCATGCAAATTAGTTTCAGGGCATGCTCAGTAGTTAAGAACAAGCCCGAAAAACAGCTGAGGAGCTGATCAGCTGGGCTTCGGAAGAAGCAATAAAGGTCCATATAAACCTGGGGGCGGGAGGGCAGGCCCACTTCCAAGCACACAGAGAACAGGTTCTGCATGCGCAGAAGAAAAAAAATCAGGAAAAAAAATCAGATTTTTTTTAAAATAAAAAAAATAAAAAAAGATGGCGGCTCCCACGGATTGGCACCGATTAGTCTGGTTCCGTAACATCACCGGCGGGTTGCTACCGGTTCGGCCAAACCTGTCTGAACCGGGAGGAACCCATCTCTGTACCACATGCATGTTTACTAAGAAGTAAAACCAATTGAAAGCAATGGGACTTTTCTCTTATCACATTACATCAGGTGTGTGTGTGTGTGTGTGTGTGTGTGTGTGTGTGTGTGTGTGTGTGTGTGTGTGTGTATGTGGAGATGGGGGAGAGGGAGGGAAGGAGAGAGAGAGAGAGAAGGAGGAGGAGGAGAAGGAGAAGGAGAAGGAGAAGGAGAAGAGGAGGAGGAGGAGGAGGAGGAGGAGGAGGAGGAGGAGAAGAAGAAGAAGAAGAAGAAGAAGAAGAAGAAGAAGAAGAAGAAGAAGAAGAAGAAGAAGAAGAAGAAGAAGAAGAAAGAGGGAGGGAGGGAGGGAGGGAGGGAGGGAGGGAGGGAGGGAGGGAGAGAATATGAAAACTAAAGCCATCTGTGTCAGGAGCAAGAATTGGCAGAATCCTTCTTGCTTCCGAATCCAGCTTCCTTCAGACAAACTGCTTTATAATTTAATTAAGTCACCCTTTCGGTGGATGCCTGAAATGTAGCTATGGAAAGGCGCCTATAGAATTTCCGCCCTCCTTCCAAAAAGAACCGAATGTTATTTTGCGCTTGGCTAGCAATCTCCTAATCCTTGATAACAAAGACTTCCTATGAGTGACAAGCACAGCTCCGAGGAGGCGCTCTTCAAACTCATTAGCCCATCCATCTTGCCAAAGCAAGAAAGAACGGCAGATGCTGTTTTTACATGATCAGCGTTATTTAGCCCAGTAATCTTTCGACGTTTGGCTCCGGTTTCAGCTAATTTCTTTGCACTGATTTGAAGGAAGACTCGCAGGTCACAATCCTTTCTAGAATGACCTCTCCTTGCATGGATCCATCTGTAACAGCGTGTCTGGCTCGAAAACAAGGAAGAGATTAATTGAATTTTAACTGTCCCTAAGTTGCAAGACATGGCTTTAACAGGCAATATGAAAGTAATTTCAAATTATCTGGGAGGAGAAACCAAGCTTTCCGCATTTTGGGGCATTCCGTACACTGGCCCGTGAAGAATTATCATAAGCTTATTTATTTATTTATTTATTTATTTATTTATTTTGGTTTTCTTATATGCCGCCCTATTCCCTAAATAGCAATAGCACTTAGAAATAGCATTTAGACTTATATACCGCTTCACAGTGCTTTCCAGCCCTCTCTAAGTGGTTTACAGAGTCAGTTTATTGCCCCCAACAATCGGGGTCCTCATTTTACCGACCTCAGAAGGATGCAAGGCTGAGTCAACCTTGAGCCGGTCAGGATCGAACTGCCAAACTGCTGGCAGCCAGCAGAATTAGCTGCAGTACTGCATTCTAACCACTGCGCCACCACGGCTCATAACAACTCATTCATGACATTAAAGGCAGATCCTATACAGGTAGTCCCATCTTATACAAAGCTTTACCTGCAATAGCAATAGCACTTAGACTTATATACCGCTTCATAGTGCTTTACAGCCCTCTCTAAGCTGTTTACAGAGTTCAGCATATTGCCCCCAACAATCTGGGTCCTCATTTTACCCACCTTGGAAGGATGGAAGGCTGAGTCAACCTTGAGCCGGTGAGATTTGAACAGCTGAACTGCTGAACTGCAGTGCTGCATTTTAACCACTGCGCCACCTCGGCTCTAAGGTACTAGGAATTTTTTTTTTTTTAAAAAAAATGCTGAGTCATTTAGCAAAAAAAGAGGGCAAAGTTTGGGGACAAAGTACCCAGTGGAAAGGTCTATGAGAGAAGTTCTTCAACTAAAAAGAACTGCTCCGATCTCGTCAAGAACAAAAAAGGACATTCTTTTTGGGGTGTCTGGTGCCCTCACCCCAAGTTGTGCCAAAACACATGGAGAAGGCAAAAAAATCACTTAGCACTAGCACTTAGACTTATATTCCTCTCCATAGTGTTTTATGTCTCTCTCTCTGAGCGATTTACAGAGTCAGCATCTTGCCCCCAACAATCAGGGTCCTCATTTTACCCACCTCGGAAGGAGGGAAGGCTGAGTCACCCTTGAGCCAGTCAGGATCGAACTCCAGGCTGCGGGCAGAGTCAGCCTGCAATACTGCATTCTAACCACTGCACCACTAGGACTCTTGAAAAGCAAAGGTGTTGAGGTCATAGCTTGCTTATCTGGCAATGATATCTTTGTCATAAATGAATTGGGGAAAGCTCTCCAAGTTAAGGAAAGATACAGACGCTAGTTGAGCCAACGGGGACTTTTGCAAAGAATAATAACCTCTTGCTTGACAAACAATCTCTTCAGGAGGTGTTTGGGACAAACTGATCCAAAAGAAAAGCTGCAGGAATTGGGTACGTCTAGTTTGGTGAAAAGAAGAACCAGGGGTGACATGATAGCAGTGTTCCATTATCTAAGGCACTGTTTCCCAACCTTGGCAACTTGAAGATATCTGGACTTCAACTCCCAGAATTCCCCAGCCAGCATTCGCTGGCTGGGGAATTCTGGGAGTTGAAGTCCAGATATCTTCAAGTTGCCAAGGTTGGGAAACACTGATCTAAGGGGTTGCCACAAAGAAGAGGGGAGACAACCTGTTCTCCAAAGCACTTGAAGGCAGACCAAGAAGTGAAAGCTCATTAAGGAGAGAAGCAACTTAGAACTAAGGAGAAATTTCCTGACAGTGAGAAGAATTAATCAGTGGAACAGCTTGCCTCCAGAAGTTTTGGGTGCTTCATCACTGGAGATTTTTAAGAAGTGATTGGACAATCATTTGTCCAGAATGGTATAGGCCAGTGATGGCGAACCTTTTTTGGTTCGCGGGCCAAAAGCAGGGGTGTGGGGAGGCGCACACGTGCGTGCTCACAGCCATAATTCCATGTGGGGCCCCCGCACATGCGCACATGACCCCCCTGCTCCCGGCACGCAATGGCACACCCATTTTTTTGCTCTCCCCAGGCTTCAGAGCCTTTCTAGGAGCCTGGGGAGGGCGAAAACGGCCTTCCCCACCCCCCGGAGGCCCTCTGGAGGCAGAAAATGGCCCATTTGCCAAGTTCCAGTTGAACCAGAAGGCCCGCTTTTTTGCTCTCCCCCAGAGCCTTTCTAGGAGCCTGGGGAGGGCGAAAACGGCCTTCCCCAACCCCTCCGAAGGCTGAAAACAGGCTGTTTCCCGACTCCCAGTGGGCCCAGAAGGCCCAAAAATCAGCTGGCCAGCATGCATATGCGTGCCGGACCTGAGCTTGTGTGCCCATCAATATGGCTCCGCATGCCACTTGTGTAAGGTGACCAGACGTCCCGCTTTTGGCGGGACAGACACGCTTTTCAAGCGTGTGTCCCGCGTCCCGCATTCTTTTCAAAAAGTCCCGTTTTTTTGAAAAGAATGCCGAAACAGCGGGACGTCTGGTCACCTTAAAGGGAAAGACGACCCGCGCGTGCGCAGAAACAAGCTGTACTGGCGGCGGTAGCAACAGCGGCAGTAGCGCCGGCGAGTGAAGTTGAAAGCCCTGCTGATAACATGGTAGGTGGGGGGGTCAGGTGGATTTCCCCGCCTGGAACGACCCCCCCCAACGCGCACGCTCAGGGAGGAGGCGGAGAGGCAGGCTCCTCCTGCGGGAAGAGCACAGTCGCCCCCGCCCGCGAGCAAAGGGCAGAGCGTCGGGCACCCCCCCACACGCCAGCCCGCATCATGGGGAGCGAGCGAGCAAGCGAGCGAGCGAGGGGGCAACGGGCGCGCAGGGCTGCGAGGGAGTTGCGCAGGGAGCCGCGGCGGGACGCAAGGCGGCGGCAGGGACGGGAGGGCTCCGCGGCTGCGTGGGGAAGGAGCCCCGGGCTGGGCAGGGAACCTTTACCCTTCTCTTCCTCTCCTCCTCCTCCCCCAGTTCGCGGGCTTCAACTGCCAGGCATCGTCCGCACGGCACGGTTCAAGAAACCCCACTGCGCCCCGTTCCTCTTTTTCTCTCGCTCCCGCTTCACAACTACTTCGACCTGGAGGATGTGGAGGAGATTCATCCGGGCCCAGCTAGAGCTAGAACTACATTACCCATGAGGCCCTCTGGCCTAACCATCTGGTTGCATAGATTTATGAATAGACGTGTGCGCAGCCTGCAGCTGCCGCTTCAATTTTATACAATTGTTGGGCAGAAAACAACGGAAAACTCAGCATTTTAATTCAGTTTTGATTGGACAGAAATACATGCTTTCTTCACTTCCAAGTCTATTGGTTGTGGTGACTCCCCCCCCCATCTGGATTCCGTTCAGCGCTAGAATTAGGCTGGCCGAGGCTCTCTGAACGGACTTATATGGAAACTGCATAACCTCCCGCCTCCCCCCCCACCTGGACGCCGACATTTGGTTATTTTGCCCTCTGCGCATGCGCAGCGTTCTGCGCATGCGCAGAGGGCAAAACTCAAATTGCGACGTCCAGGCGCCCCCCCCCCCATGGTGTCCTGATTAAAAAAAAATCTGGTCACTTTACACTTGTGGCACGCATGCCATAGGTTCGCCATCACAGGTATAGGCTCTCTTGCTTGAACAAGGGGTTGGACTGGATGACCACCAAGGTCCCTTCCAACTCTGTTATTCTGATAAAAATCCTGATAAAGGATCTCCATGGTGGTGGAGCACAGTGACGTTCCCCAATTTGGGATTCTCATATCCCCAAACTTCAGGACACATTTTAATGGTCCTATTTTTATTTTATTTTTTTCCCTTCTATTCAGTCATGTCTCAGAAATTACCTGGATGAGATCCTGCAGTTTTCTGGGCAAGGTTTTTCAGAAATGGTTTGTCACTATCTCTTCCTTAGGGCTGAGAGAAAGTGACTGGCCCTAGATCGTCCAGCTGGTTTTGCGCCCAAGGTCAGACTAGAACTACCAGTCACCTAAGTTGCAAGCTTGATGTCTTAACCACTATACCAGGGTAAGCAACCCTAAAACACTCAAAGAGCCACAAAGATCCTAACCGGAAGCCCCCCATTCAATTCTGGAGCTGACCGGAAGTCCAGTTTTCCCCCTTCCCCATAGAGTCTCCTCCTAGTGCGGAGTCCTTCCTCTGCCAACTGGAAATTGGGTTCCCCCACCATAGAGTCTCCTCCTAGCACGACATCCTTTTTTCCTCTGCCGACCGGAAGTCTGGTTCCCTCACCATAGAGTCTCCTCCTAGCACGGCATCCCTTTTCCTCTGCCGACCGGAAGTCTGGTTCCTCCACCATAGAGTCTCCTCCTGCGCGCCATCCTTTTTCCTCTACTTGTCCTAACCGAAAGCCCTATCACTTGTGGAGCTGACTGGCGACAGGGAGCCACAGCAGCGGGATGAAAGAGCCACATGCGGCTCCAGAGCCGCGGGTTGCTGACCCCTGCACTATACCAAACTGGATCTTCATCCTGTGTAACTAGAAAGCAAAATCTGGCACAGTATTCAAATGAATGTTCCAGAAGGAACATCAATTCCACAGTGGAGCCAGCGATCAATTATTAGGGGAAGGCAAAGCTTAGCGAAATCTTCAAGGTTTCAATTAATGTCCTCTTTAAAGCTAAGCCACAAAGCAAAACAGCACCCTGCATCTCTTTGTCGCAGCACAACAGACCCTTTGTGTGAGTCAGAAGCGGCGGGTTTTGCGCACGTACTACAAAACCATGCAAAGCTGAGAAACCGATGAAGGCAGAGCGCTGTTCCTCTGCAAGGCAGGGTTGCACTGGGGTGGATGACAGACAATCAGCGAATCCTGGTTACCAAAGGAGGCAGAATGCTTCCCTTCCCCACCTCTGTTAAAACAGAGGTGCAGAGCAACCGTCTCTCTGAGATGCTTTGATTCAGACAACAGGCAGAGGGCTGGATTCCTAATGCTAAGATGATACTTTCACGCTCTATAGAAACTGTTAGCCCATTGAGGTAATCCAGACAAGCAGCACAACAATAAAACTTAATTGCAAGGATAGGTAAAGGTAAAGGTTTCCCTGTCGAGTCGTGTCTGACTCTAGGGAGGGGTGCTCATCTCCGTTTCGTGGCCAAGGGAACCAGGGAGGCCTGAAGACATTTTTTCTGTGTCTTTCACAATTGCAATATTGATTGCAAGAATAGACTCTAATACCTGTAAATCTAGATTGAAGGTTGTAAGGGTTACATTAATAGACTCTTGCAAGACTGAAAGTATTTCTCTCCTTCCTTCCTTCCTTCCTTCCTTCCTCCCTCCCTCCCTCCCTCTCTCCCTGTCCTCCTCCTCTCCTCTCCTCTCCCCTCTCCTTCCTTCCTTCCTTCCTTTCTCCCTCCCTGTCCTCCTCCTCTCCTCTCCTCCCTTTCTCCCTCCCTCCCTGTCCTCCTTCTCTCTCTCCTCTCCTCTCCTCTCCCCTCTCCTTCCTTCCTTCCTTCCTTCCTTCCTTTCTCCCTCCCTGTCCTCCTCCTCTCCTCTCCTCCCTTTCGCCCTCCCTTCCTGTCCTTCTTCTCTCTCGTCTCCTTTCCCCTCTTCTTCCTTCCTTCCTTTCTCCCTCCCTGTTCTCCTCTCCTCTCCTCTCCTCTCCCCTCCCTTCCCCTCTCCTTCCTTTCTCCCTCTCTCCCTGTCCTTCTTCTCTCTCTCTCTCTCCTCTCCCCTCTCCTTCCTTCCTCCGTCCCTCCCTTCCTCCCTCCCTGTCCTCCTCCTCTCCTCTCCTCTCCTCCTCTCCTCCCCTCTCCCCTCTCTTTTCTCCTCTCCTCTCCTTACTTTCTCTCCCCCTCCCTGTCCTCCTTCTCTCCCCTCCCCTCCCCTCTCCCCTTTTACTCCTGGCAGCTGCCTGGACCAGTCCCTGCAGTTTTTCAGATGTGGGTTGCCATTGCCTCCTTCGCAGGACTAAAAGAAAATGACTGGCCCAAATTCACCCTGTTGGCTTCGTGGCTGAGCCTGGATTAGAACTCACAGTCTCCCAGTTTCTAACCTGGCCCCGTAATTATTCTCCTCTGCTTTTACTCTCTGGAGAACTAGGGAGGGTCTCTTCTGAAGCCCTGGACACATCCTGCCCTCCTTCTGTGAACCGAGAAGACTTGCCACTTGATCAGTGAGCAATTCTTCCTCCTGTCTTTGTCAGGCCTGGAAGCAGCGGTGAAATGCTCCCGGTTCGCTTTTACCTGTCGGTCGTCGGAGAGCCGATCGCGAAGGCAGCGCGACGCTCCACCCACTGGCCGGGACACCGCCATTTGAGTTCTTTTACCCTCTGTGCATGCACAGAACGCTTTGTGCATGCGCAGAGGGTAAAAGAACTCAAATGGCGGTGTTCCGGAGGGTGGGCAGAGCATCACGCTACCTTCGCGATCGGCTCTCCGACGACCGACAGGTAAAAGTGAACCGGGAGCATTTCACCGCTGCCTGGAAGCCATCTTTTTCGTTGGGCCTTCAGGCCTGCCACATTTTCTACTGTGGGAAAATGGGAGGGGAGATTATATGGAGTATGGGAGATATATTTGACATTGGAATATTTCTTGAATCTCTAGGTAGAAGTTGCTGTATCTAGCCTACGGGTCAAATTATATAGGCCTGGGATGTCTATTTCAAGTCGAAGGAAAATATTATTCCTATCTACATTTCCAGAGTTTGCACCATCAAACTTCATTGTTGCGGAACAGGAAGTGATTCCAGCCCAGAGGAGTAAGATAAGCCTTTTTATTATCTGTACAGATAAGGTTCAGACATTTGAAATTCTGAACTGAACAATTTTCTATCAGAAAAGCGAGATATTTAAACCCTTTTTCCACAGTTACAAAAGACATAAGGGGTTGGCTTTACATTATAGATCAGCCTCTTACCGTAATAAGGAGTTACACCTCTTTCCTTTTGACACGTATGCATGTTTCTCCATAAGTTTTATGTTAACACCTTTAAATGTCCCAAGTTTCCTGTATCTGCTTGTGACCAGCTTGCTTTCAGTTTGTGGCCGGTAGATTTGGGGAAAGCCTAGCAACTTCCTCTTTGTGCTTTTCCACAGCAAAAGACTGTTTACTTCTTTAATTGTCAGTGCTAGAAAGAGCCCCTTACAGATCATCTAGTCCAACCCCGTTTATAGCCTATTGTTTCACTTAATGACTTTACTTCAGTGGTGGGTTCCTACCAGTGCGGTCCACTCTATAGCACCGGTAGTGGCCCGCTGGTGATGTCACAGTACCGGTGCGGTCGGTTGCCAATGCCTGGGCACCGCCATTAAAAAACATTGTTCTTTTAATTTTTTAAAAAAATTTCTTCTGCGCATGCCCAGAAGCCGAACTTCCGGCACTGCGCGTGCGCTGCCTTCCTACCCCACAGTGAGTCCCAGCAGGGGAGGATGGCTGAGGGAGAACGTGAGACGCTGAAAGAACGGGCGGCAGGAGCTATCTCCATTCCCCTCCCTTCAGCAGTCCGAGAAGCCACAAACGTGCAGTGATTATCCCAGGCATTTTCGCACATTCGAGGCTTCTCGAGCTGCTGAGGGGAGGGGGAACGGGTGGCAGGAGCCTAGGATCATCGAATGGGGAGAAGCATTCAGGCCGGACGGAGCCTCCTAAAAGAACTGCTGCCGCGGTCTTGCTGCTCCCACTGTGGGGGGCTGCGTTGCGAATAGGCAATGTCCCCCCGCTTCTCTGGCCACTGCCAAGCTCCCGAGGCCCACGCCCACCCAGTCACATGGCTGGCAAGCCACACCCACAAAATAAGCCACGCCCACAGAGTGGTAGTAAAAAAATTAGGAACCCGCCCCTGCTTTACTTTATTTTATGTCCTGCTTCATCATCATGATTAGACGATGCTATAGCAATGTATATTTCCCACCGAAACATTTCAACGTATACATCGGAAATGCATGTTTGAAAGATGTACTTACACTTGCATGCAGTTTTCCTTTTTTCGACATGGCTAAAAATTTGTTGCTGAAAACTCCGCGTATTCCTACTATCCCCTGAGACACGGCGAATATTTCCAAAATACCTACAAAAGGACAGAAATCCCCAAAATAAAATTCATTTTTCACAGAACCGTGAAACAGACAAACAAAAAAGAGAGAGAAAACTTAAATGCCTTGTCATTTTGCACTATCTGAGAAGAGGGGGTGGGGGAGCAGAAAAAAGTCCCTGACATTTTAGGCTTATAACCAGTGATTTCATGGTTGGCTGCTTCTTTGCTTGCTGCTTGGCTTATCTGAATATACATTTATTTATAAACGTCCTGAGGTTTTAAAGGACAAAATTGATGCAAGAGGAAAGGGTGGGGGTGATTTTAACCACAACTTCTATTAGTAGTAACTAATTGCCCTCGGTGTGAAATGCACCAATGGAGATATGGAAGGAGAAGGAAGGACTCTGGCATCTAAAACATTCATTTAAGTTTCCCCCATCAGCCAAACTGGAATCTTGCACTCATCTCTAGACAGGTTTGACTGGATTTATGACTGGGATGATTTAAATGGTCCAGTAGTGGTATTCACTTACCTTCGCTACTGGTTTGGACATGGGAGCGTGTGTGCTCGCTTTGCTCACATGCGGCGCTTATGCGTATGCGCAGAGCGTCGTGATGACGTACGGGCGGGTGGGCAAAGCCTCCTCCCGCAGCCGCTACCGGTTCGCCTGAACCAGTGTGAACTGGTAGAATACCACCACTGAAATGATCCCAGGTAGCCCACAACGTAGGACCACAGTTGTAAGTCACAGAATTTCCGTGGCCAAGCAAAGCCGTGGTTAAGGGAGTAAACACCTGATTTTACAAGCTTTTTTGTACAGTAAGAGTTGTTAAGCAAACAACCATAGTTGTGAAGTGAATCCTGAAGTCGTTAAGCAACTTCCCCCGTTTGATATGGCTGTTAAGTGAATCACTGAAGTTGGTAAGTTAATAACAGAGTTGTTAAGAGGGGAATCTGGCTTCCACATTGACTTTCCTTGTCAGGAGGTTGCAAAAGATGGAGCAATAGCAATAGCACTTTTCTTATATACCGCTTCATAGTGCTTTACAGCCCTCTCTAAGCGGTTTACAGAGTTCAGCATATTGCCCCCAACAATCTGGGTCCTCATTTTATCGACCTCGGAAGGATGGAAGGCTGAGTCAACCTTGAGCCGGTGAGATTTGAACAGCCGAACTGCTGAACTAGCAGTCAGCCTGCAATGGCTGCATTTAACCACTGCACCACTTCAGCTCCCAGGACGCTGCAGCAGTTGTAAATAAAATGGTGGTTGCCAGGTGCCCAAATTTTGATTCCAGGGCCATGCATGTTGTGTGAGGATTGGTTGCAAGTCCCTTTTTCCAGTGCTGTTATGACTTTGAGCAGTTGCTAAACCAATGTTGTAAGTCGAGGGATACCTGCAGAGGTGAAAAGAACCTCTAACGTAGTGCCAATTTTTACAGTGTGTTTAATGGGTCAGCCAATCATCCCTTTTAATTCCACGAGAACAGCTTTCAGAATAAACCGTTTACTGGAGCATTTTATCTGTGCCTTTTTTTAGGCTGCAAACTTTGTGCATACGTGCAAACTTCATGCATACTGGTCACATGTACTCATAAGGCCCAGAGGTGGTATTCAGCCGGTTAGGACCGGTTCGGGCGAACTGGCAGTAGCAACCACCCACCCGCCCCGGTGCTATGCCGTCCTATTTAGGCACATTTTGAAGCCACACACATGCGTGCAAGCCATGCACATGAGCAAAGTGCATGCCCAGACGGCCACGTGCATGCATGGAAAGCCACGCACGTGCTCACATTTGCGAACCGGTAGGAAAAGTAAGTGAATACCCCCTCTGATAAGGCCCCCATATAGTACCGTAGATACAGGGTGACATAGGAGAACAGCAGGCGGAGTTAAGCATGTCATCAGCTTAGAGTCATTACATTGCCACAAATGGTCCAAAGCCTAACCGCTCTTGAATCCCATTGACCTTGTCTGCTGCTAAATTAGTTTTGAACTTTAATTGACAAAATTATTCTCTATAAGCTTGAATAAATCTTCTATGCTACAATCTTACGGGAGGGTCAAGATTCTCTGTGAGCGACAGGTAAATTCTGAAATTGCACACTGCTGAGGTGTGCATTTCAATCTAAAACTATAAAACTCCAACCTTCCATATATTTTAAAGCTGCATGCCCACACTGGACAGGTACAATGTATTAGACTGCATGACTCTGTGTAATTCAGAAAACACTGCATTGATTGGTGTTATTACATTATTCTGTTATGTCACGGTGTGAATATTGTCAGTTGTATGTCTATGCAGGGTGATGCACCCTATCTAATATTATGGTACATTCCAATACAAGCAGAACACGTGATATGATGTTCTTTGCGCATGTGTGGATTCCTAAACCACCATTATTTTTCTTCTGCTCTTAGCTCTTGACCTGAACGGTCGTGTTTCTTAGCAAAGATGTAATTATTCAGGATTTATTGTTTTTGTGCCTAAATAAATATTTTCTATTAGACTTTTAATCTCGGTTTTATTTCTAACTGTCTGAATTCCAAGTAAAGATCCACATCACCTCTATGAGATTTATTCTCATTCTCACATGTTACAGCCAGCTCACGTTTCCGCATGCCTTGCCTTGCTCCACCTGCACTTTGAATAGGACATTCAGGCTGTTGAGATCAGGGGCGGGTTCCTAATTTTTTTACTACCACTCTGTGGGCGTGGCTTATTTTGTGGGTGTGGCTTGCCAGCCATGTGACCAGGTAGGCGTGGGCCTCGGGAGCTTGGCAGCGGCCAGAGAAGCAGAGGGCATTGCCCACCCACAACGCAGCCCCCCACAGCGGGAGCAGCAAGACCGCGGCAGCAGTTCTTCTAGGAGGCTCCGTCCGGCCTGAATGCTTCTCCCCATTCGATGATCCTAGGCTCCTGCCGCCCATTCCCCCTCCCCTCAGCAGCTCGAGAAGCCTCGAACGTGCGAAAATGCCTGGGATCATCACCGCGCGTTCGTGGCTTCTCGGACTGCTGAAGGGAGGGGAATGGAGATAGCTCCTGCCGCCCATTCTTTCAGCGTCTCACGCGCTCCCTCAACCATCCTCCCCTGCTTGGACTCACTGTGGGGTAGGAAGGCAGCGTATGCACAGTGCCAGAAGCTCGGCTTCTGGGCATGCGCAGAAGAAATTTTTTTTAAAAATGTAAAAACATTTTTTTTAAAAAAAATGGCAGTGCCCAGGCACCGGCAACTGACCGCACTGGTACTGTGACGTCACCAGCCGGCCACTACCGGTGCTATAGAGTGGACTGCACTGGTAGGAACCCACCACTGGTTGAGATGGTCAACAACCACAACAAAAAAAGCTAGAGAGAAACATATTGCCACCAGGCTATGGAGGAAACCAACCTTGCCAAGGAGGTGAAAGACAAGTAACTGCCCAAAATTAGGTCCTCTGCCCCAAACTAGATCACCCACTGATTCCCAAGTAGAGAAGCGATCAACCTGGATGATGAACTGATCTTCCAGAGAGACTTGATCTTTGCTTGATGACTGCTCAACTGCAGTCAACCCTGTCTCCCCAACTACATCAATGCTCATACCTGCTCTTAAGGACAGATCTAAAGAAAAATAATTGTTGCTGGGGATATTCCTTAACATAGTTATGTGACTGTCACGATGTAAATGTTGCCAGTTGAGCCTCTGTGCTATATCTCTTAGTTCTCTACTGTATTTCTAGATATATTGTATTTTCTAATCAAGCAGACATGTGACATGTTTTACTGCGCATGTGTGCATTCCAGGAGTCTCCTCCTTTCTTCTTCTCCTGCGAGCCTCGCCCGAGGCAGACGTGAATTCTTAGCTGAGACAATGGAGCTTAATAAGGCTTATATTTTTGTTACTTTTGTACTGAAATAAATATTTTGTTAATTAGAATTAAATCTCGGTTTTATTTTCTAAGTGAGAATGACTTCAAGGGAACAAGATCTAAACATCGCCTCGATAGGAATAAATTCTTATTCCATCAGTGACAACAGTGTTCCAATATCTAAGGGGCTGCCACAAAGAAGAGGGGGTCAGCCTCTTCTCCAAAGCACCCGAAGGCCAAGCCAAGAAGGATGGAAAGTAATCAAGGAGAAAACCAACCTAGAACTAAGAAGAAATTTCCTGACAGTGAGAACAATTAATCAGTGGAACAGCTTGCCTCCAGAAGTTGTGGGTGATCCAACATTGGAGGTTTTTAAGAAGAGGTTGGACAGCCATTTGTCTGAAATGGTATAGAGTTTCCTGCTTGAGCAGGGGGTTGGACTAGAAGACCTCAAAGGTCCCTTCCAACTCTGTTATTCTGTTATTCTATTAATCCATGGAATACTCATATCATTTGGGCTGACAGTAATGGGATCCTTCTGCCACCCGATTCTGTAGCCAAACATCTGCTAGTTTGAGGCAGCTGTGGCTTTGGATCATCATTTAGTTTAAATCCAGGACTATCTGTAGGGCACCTTCCTAAAGGGCTAGATTACAACTCTCACTTTCCAGAGATAGCAAATAATCAGAATTGTGAGCAATGGAAGTCATAGTTACATCCTATTTCCTGGATAGGTTTAGCCAGGGTTTCTCAACACTGACATTTTTAAGATAACAGAATAACAGAGTTGGAAGGGACCTTGGAGGTCATCTAGCCCAACCCTCCGCCCAAGCAGGAGACCTTACACCACTTCTGACAGAGGGCAGTCCAGTCTCCTCTTGAAAGCCTCCAGCGATGAAGCTCCCACAACTTCTGGAGGCAACTTCTGTTCCATTGGTTGATTGTTCTCACTGTCAGAACATTTCTCCTTATTTCTAGGTTGAATCTCTCCTTGATCGGATGTCTGAACTTCAGCTCCCAGAATTCCCCAGGCAGCAGGACTCTCTAAGGAGTCAAAGCCCACATATCTTAAAGCTGTCAAGGTTGAGAAATACCGGGTTAGGCTGTCACAGTTCCTTCCTTAATGCAACACGTCTCTGTGGACTGAAATGAAGCCAATCTCTCTCTCTCTCTCCTTTCCGAATCAAATACTTCACTGCTAGACAGCTCATTCCTCCCCTTCTGTTTTCCTTCTACCTCCCAGTCCTTTTGAGGATTTGCATCTCAAAAGGATGCGTTTTTGCTCTGCTTCAGAGGGCCATCAAGAAAAACAGAAAAAAACAGAACCAGTTTTTGTTTTGTTTTTTGCTTTGAAGGTCAACAAAGAGGATTCTGGAACTGCAGAAGGATCTAACTTTTGAACCAGTGAAACAGAACATTGCTAGCGAAATAAAACATTGTGGTTTTCCCAGGCCGGAGTGCCTTCCTCTGCAGGGTTAGGAAATCTAAGGATCTTTTTTTCCCTTCATAAAACTATTCCGGCATAAAATCAGCCGTCCCCCGCTACAAATCCTTGGCCTGCCTCTATTGCAGGGGTCTCCAACCTTGGAACTTTAAGCCTGGAGGACTTCAACTCCCAGAATTCCCCAGCCAGTTGGCTGGGGAATTCTGGGAGGAGAAGTCCACCAGGCTTAAAGTTGTCAAGGTTGGAGACCCCTGCTCTATTGCATCTCTTCCAAGTTCCCGCCAAATTAGGCCCGGGTGCCAGATATCGGAAGCAAAGTATTTTTCGGACTATAAGACGCACCGGTGTATAAGACGCACCAAGATTTTGAAGAGGTTAGTAAGAAAAAAAAAGTTTTTGTCTTTCCCTGGCCCCCAGGAGCACTCTGCAGGCCTCCCAAACCTAAGGTGACCAGACGTCCCGATTTTGGCGGGACAGACCCGCTTTTTAATGCTTTGTCCCGCGTCCCGCCCGCCCTCTAAAAAGTCCCGATTTTTTAAAAGAATGCACGACTAGGGCATTCTTTCAAAAAATCGGGCCTGCAGGCACTCGAGGACGGCCAGGTTGGGCAGCAGCAGCAGGCCCTCTCAAAATCGGGACGTCTGGTCACCTACGAGCTTAAATTGAGATGCTGCTGAAGGCGAGGGTGGGAAAAAGTCCCTCGCGCGACGTCATCACCCCGCGCCGGATGTGAAGCGCAGGCCCGACGGCCAGCTTCCGGGCGCTCCGTCCTCCGGCGAGTGGGTCGCGTTAAAGCAGCGGCCGCGGTGCCAGGGCCGTGAGGGAAGGTGAGGCCGATGTCCGGCTGGGCCGTGCTCCGCTTCTCGCAGCCTTCAAGGACGTTTGCGAGGTCAGCGGGCGGGCGGGGGGGAGGGAGGAGGAGAGCTCCCCTTCGCAAGCCAGCCCAAGCCACTGCCGGCTTCCGAAGGGGAGGCGGGAGGTGAGGAAAGGCCTCCCGCCTCCCCCCACCCACCTGGATGCCGACATTAGCCGTCTTTTGCCCTCTGCGCATGCGTAGCGTTCTGCGCATGCGCAGAGGGCAAAACTCAAATTGCGGCCCTGCCCCCCCCCCCATGTCCCGCTTAAAAAAAAAAATCTGGTCACTTTACCCAAACCCTCTGTGCACCCCGTTTTTCGCAAAAATGGGCCTGTTTTCACCCGTTTTTATGATAAACGGGGCGCACAGAGGGCTTTGAAGGCCTGCAAAGTGCTTCTAGGGGCTGGGGGAAGGCAAAAACGCTCCCGTTTTTGTGAAAAACAGCCCATTTGTAGCCCGTTTTTTGCAAAAAATGGGGGTGTCTTTTCCTTTTCCCAACCCCCCCAGGAGCACTCTGCAGGCCTCCCAAACCCGCTGCACACCCCGTTTTTGCGAAAAATGGGCCCATTTTTCGCAAAAATGGGATGCAGGGGCGGGGCTTCAGGAGGCCAAAAATGGCTGTATTCGGTGTATAAGACGCACCAACATTTCCACCCTCTTTTAGTGGGGAAAAAGGTGCGTCTTATACTCCGAAAAATATGGTAATCAATTGCCAATTGCTCTCCTTCCCCTTTTCCCCCACACCCAAACTTTCACGAGGCCCCTGTTCAGCATAGCAAGACATCTCCCTCAAAACCCATCCTGTCATAATGTGAATAAAAGGTTGGAGAAGCTGAAGGAAGGAAACTTCCTAGACTGAAATTGTTGGTAGCAATTTTTGAAGTGTGTGTGTGTGTTTGTGTGTGTACACGCACGTGTGTGTGCCTTTGAGTCATTGTTGACTTCTGGCCCTTGCATGGACTAGTCCTTACAGCTTTCTTGGCAAGATTTTGGACATGGTTTGCCATTGCATCTTTCTTGGGGTTGAGAAAAAGTGGCTGGCCCAAAATCAACCCACCTGGCTTTGCGCTTAAGGTAGGATTAGAACTCGCAGTCTCCTGAGCAGCCCAGTGCCTTAACCACTACCCCAAACTGGATCTCTTTGCAGAATGGTGTTTCATATTTTCTTATCTCGTCCTATCTTTTCCATAAATAGTCACCCATTGCAAGCCTGCGAATTCCTCTGGTTAAGTTCTGATCCCCACTTATTATTATTATTATTATTATTATTATTATTATTATTATTATTATTATTATTATTATTATTATTATTATTATTATTATTATTATTATTATTATTATTATCATCATCATCATCATCATCATCATCATCATCATCATCATCATCATCATTTTTCCAGGACTGTCAGCATTATACCTCAACTAATTTTCTTAACATTTTATGCGCTGCTGTACCCAGCTGTTGAGGGTGCAAATATAGGCAGTCCTCGACTTACAACCATTCATTTAGTGACCGTTCAAAGTTACAACGGCCCAGAAAAAAACGGACTTATTTCCATTTTTCACACTTACAACCAACCGTTGCAGCATCCCCATGGTCATGTGATCAAAATTCAGACACTTGGCTACTGACTCATATTTATGACGGTTGCAGTGTCCCGGGGTCATGTGATCCCCTATTGCGACCTTCTGACAAGCAAAGTCCATGGGGAAGCCAGATTCGTTTAACAACCGTGTTACTGACTGAGCAATGGCAGTGATTCACTTAACTGTAGCAAGAAAGGTCATAAAACGGGCAAAGCTTGCTTAGCAACCGTCTGGCTTAGCAACACAATTTGGCCTCCATTGTGGTCATAAATGGAGGAGTTCCTGTA
Source organism: Diadophis punctatus similis (assembly GCA_023053685.1). Lineage (NCBI taxonomy): Eukaryota > Metazoa > Chordata > Lepidosauria > Squamata > Dipsadidae > Diadophis > Diadophis punctatus. The sequence goes on from JALIGW010000006.1 coordinate 65,914,121, forward strand.
TTGGTGAGTTCATTTTACAAATATTTAAAGTTATAGTAGTGCGGATTTCTCTCCCCCCCCCCCCCGTGTTGATGTTTTATCACACAAGACCCATAATTCCCAGCCAGCAGAGCCCCATAGCTGAGCATGATGGGAGTTGCCTTCCAACAGAAGAAAAGCTATTGAAAAACAAAGAGGGAATACAACAAAGATTTGGCTTAAAAGCACGGGGGTCATTCAAGCAAGGCAATAAAAAAAACAGAAAAATGCAGTGGGAGAGAGAGAGAGAGAGAGAGAGAGAGAGAGAGAGAGAGAGAGAGAGAGAGAGAGAGAGAGAGAGAGAGAGAGAGAGACTGAAAAAAGTGGGGTGAATGGCGGGAAATGCTGATGCGGGGTTTTTTTTTCCAGCTGGAAGATGCTCCAGTTCTTGCTGGGTAAATAAAAGGTTTGGTTAAACAGCATCAATATCATTGCGATGTAGAATACTGCAATAGAAGCAGGAAGAATAGCTGTCTAGCTCTCCAAAATAGCTCTCCAAAAAGCCCATTATTTTGCAAAAATAGCCTAGCAAAACCACAGGAAATCCAGAGGCTCCCAAAAGTTCATCTTGGCCATTTCTGTCCTCTCTATTGCCATCAAGCCTGAATGCAGGTAGTCCTCGACTTACGACCACAATTGAGCCCAAAATTTCTATTGCTAAGCGAGATACTGTATTTTTCGGAGCATAAGACGCACCTTTTTGCCCCCCAAAAGAGGGTGGAAATGTCGGTGCGTCTTATACACCGAATACAGCCATTTTTTTGGCCTCCCAAAGCCCCACCCCCGCATCCCATTTTTTGTGGACTGTTTTTCGCAAAAATGGGGGCGTTTTTGCCTTCCCCCACCCCCTAGGAGTGCTCTGCAGGCTTCCCAAACCCTCTGCATGCCCTGTTTTTGCAAAAAAATGAGTGAAAAATGGGCCATTTTTTGCAAAAACTGGGGTGTTTTTGTCTTCTAATGACCCCATCTAGCATGACTGGAGGAGGAATTCTGGGAGTTGAAGTCCACTAGTCTTAAAGCTGTCAAATTTGAAGACCCCTGGGTTAGGGGTTAGGGGTGCAAGGGTCTTCAAACTTGGCAAGTTTAAGACTTGTGGACTTCAACTCCCATTCCTGAGCTAGCATGACTGGAGGAGGAATTCTGGGAGTTGAAGTCCACAAGTCTTAAAGCTGTCAAGTTTGAAGTTTGTAAAAAGTGTACATGGTTGTAAAAAGTATTCTGCTACACTGGTATTTTATTAAATAATATATTACTACACCATTTGGTTCAGAATACTTTTTTCCTTGTTTTTCTCCTCTAAAATCTAGGTGCGTCTTATACTCCGAAAAATATGGTAGTTGTTAAGTGAATTTTGCTCCATTTTACGACCTTGCTTGCCTTAGCCCAGGGGTAGGCAAAGTTGGCTCTTCTATGACTCGTGGACTTCAACTCCCAGAATTCCTAAGCTAGCATGATTGGTTCAGAAAGTCTGGGAGTTGAAGTCCACGAGTCATAGAAGAGCCAACTTTGCCTACCCCTGCCTTAGCCTAATTGAATCGCTGGAGTTGTTAAGTTAGTAACACGATTGTTAAGTGAATCATCTCATTTCCCTATTGGCTTGGCTTGTCAGAAGGTCGCAAAAGGGGAATCACATGACCCCGGGACACTGCAACCTTCATAAATACGAATCAATGGCCAAGCGGCTGAGTTTTGATCATGTGACCATGGGGATGTGGCATTGGTCGTAAGTGTGAAAAATGGTCGTAAGTGACTTTTTTCAGGGCCGTTGTAACTTCGAACAGTCACTAAAGAAATGGTTGCAAGTCAAGGACTACCTGTGTATGTTTAGGCTGTCCCGCTTATTAATAGCACTTGTCATAATCACACACACACACCTTAATTTTAAAAGGTGAGGCAGTTAAATCAGTATCATCGCTTCCTGGAACCCTGGGTGATCAATAGAATTTGGATTTTTTATGTTGGAGCTTAAGACTGAGAAATCGCATTCTGGACAGAAAGTTTGCCTTCTGCCACCCACATTGATTAGATGGGGGAGCAGATAGAATAGAATACAATAATAGAGTTGGAAGGGACCTTGGAGGTCTTCTAGTCTAACCCCCTGCTCAGGCAGGAAACCCTATACCATTTCAGACAAATGGTTGTCCAATCTCTTCTTTAAAACTTCCAGTGTTGGAACACCCACAATTTCTGGAGGCAAGTTGTTCCACTGATTAATTGTTCTCACTATAGGAAATTTCTCCTTAAGTTCTAGGTTGCTTCTCTCCTTGATTAGTTTCCACCCATTGCTTCTTGTCCTGCCCTCAGGTGCTTTGGAGAATAGGTTGACCCCTCCTCTTCTTTATGGCAGTCCCTTAAATATCAGAAGACTGCTGTCATGTCTCCCCTATTCCCCTAGTCTTTATTAAACTAGACATATCCAGTTCCTGCAACCATTCTTTATATGTTTTTGCCTTGAGTCCCCTAATCATCTTTGTTGCTCTTCTCTGCACTCTTTCTAGAATCTCAACATCTTTTTTACATCGTGGGGACCAAACCTGGATGCAGTATTCCAAGTATGGCTTTACCAAGGCCTTATAAAGTGGTATTAACACTTCACGTGATCTTGATTCTACATGTTTGAATTCAAAACTTGATTGCTGGCAACGACGCTGAATTGACTTTCTGGCATTAGCTGAGTCTTAGCACACCAACTGCGTTGGAAGGGACCTTGGAGGTCTTCTAGTCCAACCCCCTTGCTCAGGCAGGAAACCCTATACCATTTCAGACAAATGGCTGTCCCATCTCTCCTTAAAAACCTCCAGTAATGGAGCACCCACAACTTTTGAAGGCAAGCCATGCCACTGGTTAATCGTTCTCACTGTCAGCAGAATTTCTCCTTAGTTCTAGGTTGGATGTCTCCTTTATAAGTTTCCCATCTGTTAGTTCTTGTCCTGCCCTCAGGTGCTTTGGAGAATAGGTTGACCCCTTCTTCTCTGTGACAGCCCCTCAAATATTGTAAGGCTGCGATTATGTTGCCCCTATTCCTTCATTTACCCAGTTCCAACAAACTTCCCAGCTGCTGCCTGAAGTGGTACAGTCCAGGAAAAACATGTGATGTTGCAAAATATATCAACTGCACCTTGTGATTCACACCTTAGTGGTGCCTTTCACGTATCCCCCTTCATTTGCACCATGCATTGCTTGCATTAGGACCCCTCCCAACCATTAGCATTGGCCAATCATTCCACAGGTAGTCCTTAACTTACGGCCATTCATTCGCTGATCGTTCGAAGTTTACTAAAAGTGACTTAGGACCACTTTTCACACTTGCAACCTTTGCAACATCCCCGTGGTCATGTGTTCAAAATTCGGACACTTGGCAAGAATAGAATAGAATAGAATAGAATAGAATAGAATAGAATAGAATAGAATAGAATAGAATAGAATAGAATAGAATAGGAGTGGAGTGGAGTGGAGTGGAGTGGAGTGGAGTGGAGTGGAGTGGAGTGGAGTGGAGTGGAGTGGAGTAGAGTAGAGTAGAGTAGAGTAGAGTAGAGTAGAAAGAATAGAATAGAATAGAATAGAATAGAATAGAATAGAATAGAATAGAATAGAATAGAATAGAAGTGGAGTGGAGTGGAGTGGAGTGGAGTGGAGTGGAGTGGAGTGGAGTGGAGTGGAGTAGAGTAGAGTAGAGTAGAGTAGAGTAGAGTAGAGTAGAGTAGAGTAGAGTAGAGTAGAGTAGAGTAGAGTAGAGTAGAGTAGAATAGAATAGAATAGAAGTGGAGTGGAGTGGAGTGGAGTGGAGTGGAGTGGAGTGGAGTGGAGTAGAGTAGAGTAGAGTAGAGTAGAGTAGAGTAGAGTAGAGTAGAGTAGAGTAGAGTAGAGTAGAGTAGAATAGAATACAATAGAATACAATAGAATAGAATAGAAGTGGAGTGGAGTGGAGTGGAGTGGAGTGGAGTAGAGTAGAGTAGAGTAGAGTAGAGTAGAGTAGAGTAGAGTAGAGTAGAGTAGAGTAGAGTAGAATAGAGTAGAAAGAATAAAATAGAAAGAATAGAATAGAATAGAATAGAATAGAATAGAATAGAATAGAATAGAATAGAATAGAATAGAATAGAATAGAATAGAATAGGAGTGGAGAGGAGTGGAGTGGAGTGGAGTGGAGTGGAGTGGAATGGAATGGAATGGAATGGAATGGAATAGAATAGAATAGAATAGAATAGAATAGAATAGAATAGAATAGAATAGAATAGAATAGAATAGAATAGAATAGAATTTTTTTATTGGCCAAGTGTGATTGGACACACAAGGAATTTGTCTTTGGTGCATATGCTCTCAGTGTACATAAAAGAAAAGATACATTTGTCAAGAATCATGAGGTACAACACTTAATGATAGTCCGTGTACAAATAAACAGTGGCATGTATTTATGTATTTATGACCCTCCCCGATCACCTTTTGTGACCTTCTGACAAGCAATGTCAATGGGGAAGCCAGATTCACTTCACTAACTTAATTCATGTTACTAACTTGACAACTGCAGTGATTCACTTAACAGCCATGGCAAAAAAAAAAAGATTGTAAAATGAGGCAAGCTCACTTAAACTGCCTCTCTTAGCGACACAAAATTGGGGCTCAATTGCGGTCGTAAGTGGACGACTATCTGTACTGCATTCCTTCCGATGTTTGCATCGGATTCTGCAATGGTTTTTGTAGTCACAAGTGACCCATCTCTTCCACAGTTACACCAGCTGACATCCCCTGACTTCAATGGGACTTGCTTCCCAGCAAGTCAATGAAGCCAACAGTTTATATTTTCTCTACCTGGGCAAAATTCTGTCTTTTTAAACCGAACAGAGTCTAAACCTACTTAACAGGATAGTGGTGCCCTGAAGACCCAAGGAATAGTCAAGATTTCAAGAAAGCAGAAACCTGAATCCCCCACCCACCCCAATTATTATTGTAATACTTTCCGGTAATTTTCATGTGGACTGCTTATCCACATATTTGTGATGGCTTTGCTGAGCAGCTTGCATTAGCATCCGATGTCTTCCATTGCCAATTTACAGACCCTTTATTTAGAGAAGTACCTCTCATCCAGATTTCACCGCTCCAGCGTTTAGGATTTTCGTTGCCTGAACCGCAGCAAAAATCCCAAAGGCGTTGAAGCACCTGAATTTAACTCCCGGAGCGCAGGCAGCGCGCTTCAAAGCAAGACAATTAGGCAAGAACCGAGAGGAATCGCCCAGGGACTGAGCCAAGCGAGACATCCTGAACTATCAATTATATGTTTTTAAGATGCACTTTAAAAACAAACAAACTCAGGCGTGCAACCAGGCGCGCTCACGGACGGCGAAGTCAACCTCCCCCGCCCCGGCTCCACGAAATGCAGAACTTAGCGACCGGTCCGCCGTCCCCACTTCGCCAAACGGAGGGGCGGAGAGGCGCCCACGCTTACTTACTTACTTAAGAGGCTGTCGTGGTGGGAGCCGTTGACCTGCCCATCCGGGTGGATCTGGAGATGGAAACCGATGCCCACCCTGCAGTAGAGGCTGCCCGTTCGACGTCCGGAGGGACTCCACTTAAAACTGCTCATCTCCGAGCCGCCGCTCTGAACTCCCGCGGAGGGGGAGGAATAAGAGGAAGGTGCGGAAAAGGAGGAGGAGGAGGAGGAAGAGGAGGAAGAGGAGGAGGAGGAGGAGAGAGACGAAGTGGCGGGGCGATTTCCAAGATTGCTGCTGCTGCCAACGTTGTGGTGCTCGGCCTCTCCAAATTGCGCCCGAAGGGGCCGCGGGTGCGCCAAAGCCGGGAGGATCAAGTGGCCACTAAGCAAGAGGAGGAGGAGGAGGCAGCTGGAGAAAGGCAGGCTCATGCTTCCAGCCCGAGAGACGCGCCTGGCATTTTGGAGGAGGAGAAGCGGCGGCGGCGGCGGCGGCTGCTGCTGCTGCTGCTACTCCTCCCGCCGCTGCAGCTGCCGCCGCCGCTGCACCTACAGGGCAGCCGGCCGTGCGCTCCGCCGCGCCGGGAAGGCGGCATAGTCGTCGGCCCCGCGAGAGGGAGAGAGCGCGGGGTCCGAGAGCGCGGCGCTGGCACGGAGATATTTATAACCCGGGTGATCTCACACAGCTTCTCTCGACATGCCTGGAGTCTAAAGGAGGCTCGCTTCGCCAGACCTTCCCGAAGCGGGGGGGTGGGGTGGAAGGAAGGGGCGGAGGTGGAGGCGCGTCTCGCAGGACCACCGACGGGGGCGGAGGAGGAGGAGGAGAAAGGACGCCGGCCAGGCGCGAGGGTCACCCCTGGTCAGGCCGGAGAGGCGAAGAGAGCGCAAGTCGGCACTTTTACGCACCAACCGCGCTTTTACGCACCAGCTGGTGGGTTTTCTTCCCGCCGGGCAAGGTTCCCGAATTGGAAGGAAAAGAGAGAGAGAGAGAGCCAAGGCGGAGGAGCTTGGAGGGGAGCCGGGGATCTCTTTTGGCGAGGGGTAGAGGCGGGTGCCAGGCTGTCGGCCCGGAATCGCTGCAGGCGGCGATGTAGGGGCTTTGACGGAAGCGCGGCTCGGCCCCTACCTCTCCATCCTGCGCTTCTGGGTAGCTCTCCAAAAGAAGATTAAAGGTGACTTGCAGTAGTGTCCCGCGGAATTCCCTGCCTCGTGATTTGATGGGTGCCCAAATTTCTCAACTTGAAGACGCGTGGACTTCTGGGAATTGAAGTCCACGCGTCTTCCCAGCTGTTAAGGTTTGGGGGAAAAAAATACTGGCGTGGAAGGTTTTTACGAGGTGCGGCGGGGAAGAGTAAGAAGGGACGCGTCCCTATAGCCCTTTAGCCGCGGTCACAACGAAACCTCGAGGGTCAGTGGCGGGGTTTGCAAAAAACGGGTGGGGGGAAGCGTGGGTTGCATTTATAACCCCCGGGTTGAAGAGCTAGATTCCCAATCCG
>JALIGW010000006.1:65926056-65971056 GCA_023053685.1 Diadophis punctatus similis
AAAGGGTCACCACCTCCAATGTACACTGCATAAGGTAAAGATAAAGGTTTCCCTCGCACATATGTGCTAGTTGTTCCCGACTCTAGGGGGCGGTGCTCATCTCCGTTTCAAAGCCTAAGAGCCAGCACTGTCCGAAGACGTCTCCGTGGTCATGTGGCCGGCATGACTAAATGCCGAAGACGCACGGAACACTGTTACCTTCCCACCAAAGGTGGTCCCTATTTTTCTACTTGCATTTCTTTTTTACGTGCTTTCAAATTGCTAGGTTGGCAGAAGCTGGGGCAAGTAACGGGAGCTCACTCTGTTACGCGGAGCTAGGGATTCGAACCGCTGAACTGCCGACCTTTCGATCGACAAGCTCAGCGTCTTAGCCACTGAGCCATCGCGTCCCTATGCACTGCATAAACATGACTAAATAAATAAACAAATGAACAAACAAATAAATAAATACAAAATTAATGCATATACCCCACATATATTATATGACACAGAGAAACAACGCAGTCTAGTTTGGATGTATACATTCACATGGCGAGAAAAATGAATCTTGCGAGTTTACCAGACGAACGGCATAGGGAACGAAGCTGTTGCAGAATCTGGTAGTCCTGCTAGAAATACCGTATTTTTCAGAGTATAAGACACACTGGAGTATAAGACGCACCTTAGTTTTTGGGGAGGAAAATGGGGGGGGGGAAATCTGCCTACCAGATATTCATCTGGCTAGCGTCCTTAGTCTGGTCAGCTTCAGCACATTATTTTATCCCCTGGTTAGGACTTAAAAAAACCTTCTTCGGAGGGAGTAGCAAAGAAAGAGCCTGCAAGCCAGTAAGAGCTGGGAAGATCGTTAGCACCTGGTTAGGGCTAGAAAAAAACTTATTCGGAGCAAGTAGAGCAATGAAAAAAACCCTGCAATGACTTAGGGCTGGAAAAACCTTCTTCTGAGAGAGTAACAATGAAAGAGCCTACAAGGTAAGAGCTGGGAAGATCGTTAGCACCTAGTTAGGGCTGGAAAAAAAGCTCCGAAAAAGCTACATTCAGAGTATAAGACGCACCCAAATTTTCAGCCACTTTTAGGGAGGAAAAAGGTGCGTCTTATACTCCAAAAAATACGGTACTTCGAAACCTCCTACACAGAAACAGACCGTGAAGTGGGTGTGTGGGAAGTAGAGCCTTCTCCATGGTGGCTCCTTCTCTCTGGTACATCATTCCCCCAGAGATTAGAACGGCCCCCACTCTAGCAATCTTCCAGAAGGCGCTGAAGACCTGGTTCTGCCAGCGGGCCTGGGGAACATAGAGCGGGATGGAGCCCATAAAATGGCTCGTGTGATCTGCTGTCACCAGGGCGGGGGGGGGGGTGGTGGAGGTGATTTTATTACATTAATTTATTATATGACTCTTCTTTTATTAACTTTATTGTTTTTATATGAGGTTTTATATTCCGTAAGCTGCCTTGAGTCGCCATGTGCGAATAGGCGGCAATATAAATTCCCCTAAATAAATAAATAAAAATTCACTTAACAAATGTCTCACTTAGCGACATAAATTTCGGGCTCCGTTGTGGTCATAATTCGAGGACTGTCCTGCATACCCCCACCTTTTGATTTAATGAGTACTGAATGCTAATATAATTGGAATCAATGTTTAGGGTTTTTTTTTTCTTGGAAGCAAAGACCACAACATACGTTCTTTGGCCCTTACGCCTTTTCTCATCGAGGTTCGCTCCTTTGCACAATAGGGATTTTCTGCACATTTGAATTGCGGCAGATGGTTTTAGCACATGGGTTTTGTATTCCCTCTCATCCTCCCTGCCTTTGGCGGGCGAAGAGACACCTGTTGTCTGGATCTAGAGAGAAACGTCTGCTGGTAGAAATTGGAAATGGTAACAGGAGAGTGTATCAATAGGAAAAAAACATCTTTGGAGTTTTCACAAGAAATAGAGAGAAGAGGGGAAAAATCCCAGCTGTTTGGAGCAACCTGAAGACTCAAATGACAGTTTATGGATTTCAGACAGAAGATGTCAAGGAAGCACAGGGCGGCTTTTAACTTCAGATAGTTGTGGCTACCACATCTGTTAACAAGGGAACACAATGGCTAGATTTGCGATCTGGTCTTTTCAAAAATAAATAGAACAGAGGCAGTTGGTAGATTGTCAGCCACCCAACCATACTTAAGTTTCCTGGATTATTACCGGATTCTTTTAAGGGAGTGTTGTAGAAATGCAACGAGGATTGTGGAACACCGAGAGAAGACGGTGTCATTTAAAAAAATTATTAGATTTTTTTTTATAAATTTGGTTATAAAAGGTAAACTCTAAAGAAATAGCAAATGTTCTCAATCTTACATCTTATTTATACAATTAGAGGTTTGTATAATTAAAATGGAAGAAATAGATATTGAATATATATAGGAGGAGATTCAATCCATTGAACATAGAACTGGATAAATAACAGTGATTGTTTAAATTAAACAATTTAAACTACAATATTTAAATTAAATCTTTTAAATTAAATTAAAAGAGTAATATTGTGAATTGTAAATATACTTGGAAATGATATAGCTGTAAAAGTGGTTAGCTTTTACCATGTTTGTTTGTATTTTATGTATTGTTTGTATGTCTTGTTTTTATGTTGTTTTTAACTGGAAAACTTAATAAAGATTATTTTTTTTAAAAAAAATATTAGATTGTGCAGAAATGGACAGACTGATGTTAAAGAGAAAAGAAAAAGAAGATACAGAGTATTTTTGAACAGGGGACTTGTTCTATAAATGACTGGATAATAGAGGTAGAAATTAGGAGCTGGAAAAGTATTATTACGTGAGCAAATTGACGCAGACAATGCACTGTACACAAAACACTTGTGTATTGTTGGAAGAAATATCCTTTGGGGTTCGGTTCCAAGTGGGGGAGAAAGACACTGGAAACATGGTGGCTGATTGGAAAGATGGTTTATTGATGAACAAGATCACATGGTTTGAGGTCCTGGGCAAAAAGGGGGAAAAGATGCTGGGAGTGCCTGGGTTTTATGCCCTCTGTTGGGCTTTTGAATTTGAGCTTGTGTTCTGATTGGTTGTCAGACTCCCATGAGGCCATGCAGGGGTAACTTTGTTGGTTGTCTTTTGAGTCCCAGGCTCGGTTGAGCCTTGCTGGGTGATGATGTAATCAAAGGGCTTTGGGCAATTCCTACTATGGCTCTGCCTGAAGGAGGTAGATCTTTGTTATATAGAATAGACTGGCCCAGGCCTTAATGGCCCATTGACAAAGGTGGGGGGGATGAGTTTCTGCCTCCCTTTTAGGGGAAATATTCTGCCCTTTTTAATATTTCCTAAAATATCTCATTTTCCTAGGAGAGGGGTGGGTGCTAACTTCCTACAGTACATTAAATGAAAATGTATAAATAAACTGTTTTAAAAAAATAATTGTGGAACCTGAGCACCTAGGAACAAGGGATAAATTAAAAACCAAGATACGGGTAGTCCTCAACTTATGACCACAATTGAGCCCCAAACCTCTGTTGCTAAGTGAGACAGTTGTTAAGTGAGCTTTTTTCCCATGTTACGACCTTTCTTGCCACCGTCGTTAAGTGAATCACTGCAATTGATGGCGGTTGCAGCGTCCCGGGAGGGTCGTGTGATCCCCTTTTGTGACCTTCTGACAAGCAAAGTCCACGGGGAAGCCAGATTCGCTTAACAACCATGCTACTCACTTAACAAGCGCAGTGATTCACTTAACAACCGTGGCAAGAAAGGTCATGCAATGGGGCAAAATGCGCTTAACAACTGTCTCACTTAGCAACAGACATTTTGGGATGAATCGTGGTCATAAGTTGAGGACTACCTGCACTTAAATGTGGGCTAGCTGTTATTTATGAAATTGTTTTTTTTTTAAAAAAAAATTCACCATTGGGGAAAAGTTTCTTTCAAAACACTAAAGAAAGAGCTTGGGAGAGTTCTGTGTAATATCTTTAATGAATTGAATCAAACTGTGTATTATTTCGGTGATTAAGAGCAGAGAGATAATGGATGCAAAAGATTTAACTGGTGGGTACCAATACTTGTCTCTACTGTACAGGTAAGAAATGAAGAAATAGAGTATCAGTGCAGAGAAAGAGTTGGGTACATCAATCCTATCAACCAAATTGTTTAGGTCAGGGGTCTCCAACCTTGGCGACTTTAAGACTTGTGGACTTCAACTCCCAGAATTCCTCAGCCAGCTTTGCTAGCTGAGGAATTCTGGGAGTTGAAGTTCACAAGTCTTAAAGTTGCCAAGGTTGGAGACCCTTGGTTTAGGTCACGATCAGAGGTGGGCTTCACATACTATAACAACCGGTTTGCCCAGCACCGGAAATGTGAGCGCACACGATCCACGCATGCATGCAGCATCACAAACCACAGTAATTCACTCACGTGCACCATCCTTGCATGCGTGCGACGTCAGACAACACGGCAATTCGCTCGCGCACACCATCCGCGCATGCGTGCGGCATCAAAACCACAGCGATATAGGACGGGATTGCGCCAGGGCGGGTGGTCGGAGGTCGCTACTACCGGTTCGCCCGAACCGATCCAAACCGGCTGAATCCCACAGTGCAGAATGGAGTAAGGATCACCTGGTGTCCTACTTTCCATCTCTATTCAAATGCCATTATGGGCCTAAAGAAGTTATAAATTGGAATACTCAAAAGCCTCTTTCATTGGCACTCTCTGTGCTAATTGCCTAGCGTGTTATAATGTTATAATTTTTTGCAAAGTTTTAACAAATGGCATGCGATTTTCTTCTTTTGTCTACTAGTTCCTCTTTTCTCTTTCCAACTCTGTCTTGCTAATAGCAAGAACCAAAATTAGTTTAAGAATAATCCTAATCCTGGACTGCCATTTGTCAGAAATGGTGTAGGATCTTCTGCTTGGGCAGGGGGGTTGGACTAGATCAGGGGTCTCCAATCTTGGCAAAGCTGGCTGAGGAATTCTGGGAGTTGAAGTCCACAAGTCTTAAAGTTGCTAAGGTTGGAGACCCCCTTGACTAGATGACCTACAAGGTCCCTCCCAACTCTGTTAATCTGTTAATCCTTCATGCTAATAACAGATTGGAATAATCCTAGGATCAAGGTAACCTATGCCAACTTCAGCCCTATGTCAGGGATGGTCCTACCAAGCCCAGGAGAGCCTAACTTCAATTGTTCTGGCCCTCCCAGCCTCACAATGATTTTAACTGTCCTTCCTTTGGTGGGATCTACCTTTGAAGACAGTCAGCAATGCGGCAAACACTGTGAAGCCCAGTTCCTTGCTCGCTGAGGAAGCGGAGATGGGCTCCAGACAACTTGGAGCTCTGCATTGTCCACTGTCAATAACACCCCAAATTGCTTAGAACCCGAGTGCTTAAAAACCCATTTTCCTGAATGCCACTCACTTCACCCATTGAGACTCAGAAAGACCTGGTTAGCACCTTTTAAGTAGAACCAATGTTATTAAGGGAAGAGGCTTTCATGAGCTGCAACTCAGTTCCATCAGTTAAGCCTACACCACTCATTGGATGAACATTTTTTCCTACTTAGTTTGTACCTACTGTTTGCATTTTAAATTTTTTAAAGTCTTTCTTTCTTTCTTTCTTTCTTTCTTTCTTTCTTTCTTTCTTTCTTTCTTTCTTTTTCTTTTTCTTTTTCTTTTTCTTTTTCTTTTTCTTTTTCTTTTTCTTTTTCTTTTTCTTTTTCTTTTCCTTCCTTCCTTCCTTCCTTCCTTTTTCCCTCTTCCTTCCTTTTTCCCTTCCTTTTTCCTTTCCTTTCTCTTCTGTCCTTCCTTCCTTCCTTCCTTCCTTTTTCCATTTTCCTTCCTTTTTCCCTCCCTCTTTCCTTTCCTTTCTCTTCTGTCCTTCCTTCCTTCCTTCCTTCCTTCCTTCCTTCCTTCCTTTTTCCATTTTCCTTCCTTTCTTCCTCCCTCCCTCTTTTCTTTCCTTTCTCTACTTTCCCATTTTCTTTCCTTCCTTTTCCCCTTTTTCGTCCTTTCTTCTTCCCTCCCTGTTCCCTTCCTCTTCTTTCCTTCCTCCTTCCTTCCTTCCTCCCTTTTTCCTTCCTTTCTTCCTTGTTTCCTTTTTCTTTTTTGAATAAGCAAAGATCGCACTTAAAAAGAAAGATGCTACATTTTTAAAAAATGATTTTAAAACTCATTCCCACCCCCCCACCCCCGAAGGACCATCTACAAATCCACATATCTAGGCAGATATGGGCTTCTTTTACAGACCCATGTCTTCCTTTCCTCTTTTTTTGCTGTGGGTCAGGGGTCTCTCTCTCTCTCTTTAGCTGCTCTTCATTGCCTTTCCAGTGCTTTCTACAAGGACAGCAAAATTCTTTCAGAAAGAGGTTCGGTAGGAAAATGACTCTGAAATATTTTCTCTCCTGAACAACTGCGAGCCAGAGCTGAGCTGAAGGAAAGCCTGCTTCCTTTCTTAGATTTTGAGGCCAGGACTTTGGGATCTGAGGGCAGGGATCAAATTGCACAGGCTCCCAAATGGACCTTGGCCCTCTGCAGCAGCTGATGTTTCCAGGAAGCTGAGCTGCAAATCCTATGTAAATCCCATCTCCGGACAGACAGACCCCTCATCCACAGCCTCGGAGTTTCTGTGCTTTCATGGCATTAGGGCAGATGAATGGGACATGGGTAGTCCTCGACTTGCGACCACAATTGAGCCCAACATTTCCGTTGCTAAGCGACACGGTTGTTAAGTGAGTCTTGCCCCCATTTTACGACCTGTCCGGCCAAAGTTGTTAAGTGAATCACTGCAGTGGATGACTATCGCAATGTCCAGGGGTCGTGCGATCACCTTTCGCCACCTTCTGTCCAATGGGGATGCCGGATTCACTTAACAACCGTGTTATTAACTTAACGGCAGTGATTCGCTTAACAACCGTGGCAAGAAATATTGGGGACAGTAAGAGGAGGCTAAACTTGGATCCTGAATCCAAGAAGGATCTAACTGCCTAAAAAGGATTTCTGTGGAGACTCTCAGTCATCCAGGTCATGGTTGTCCCAAAGGTGCTTTTTTTTCAAGAGGCAATTGGACTTTCTTTGTTTTTCTTTGAAGACATTTCGCTTCTCATCCAAGAAGCTTCTTCAGCTCTTATCTAAGAAGCTGAAGAAGTTTCTTGGATGAGAAGTGAAAGGTCTTCCAAGAAAAACCAGAAAAAGCACCTTTGGGGCATGTCTTAAAAGGAGAGTGATTGGTCAGATGATAACTCAGAGCCAATTCGTACAGCCACTAAATTTGAATTTACAGATTAACAGAGTTAGAAGGGACCTTGTAGGTCATCTAGTCCAACCCCCCACCCAAGCAGGAGACCCTACATCATTTCTGACAGATGGCAGTCCAATCTCTTCGTGAAAGCCTCCAGTGATGAAGCTCCCACAACTTCCGAAGGCAACTTCTGTTCCATGGGTTGATTGGTCTCTCAACTGGTTCGTTCCTGGGGCTCATGGTATGAACCCCCATCTTATTCCTGAGTCTATGTCCTCTCAAAAACAGGTTCTTCCGTCTGCTTTTAGGATGCAGCTTTCATGCACTGCCTGGGACATTTTATTTGTGTTAAGTACCTTCATTTTATTATTTCATGGACTCACCGGGCTGGAAGGGACCTTGGAGGTCTCTTAGTCCAACCCCCTGCCCAAGGCAGGAGACCTTATATCATTGGACAAATGGTTGTCTGATCCTTTCTTGAAAACCTCAGGTGATGGCTGGCGTCTCTGGGAGGCAAGCTTCGTTAATGGTTTTCACCTTCAGGAAGTTTCTCCTTAGTTCCAGGTTGGCTCTCTCTTTAGTGAGCTTCCACTCGTTGCTTCTTGTCCTATCCTCAGATACTTTGGAGAATAAATCGATCACCTCTTCTCTGTGATAGCTCTTCAAGTACTGGAAGACAGCTATCATGTCACCCCAAATTCTTCTCTTCATTTAGCTAGACCAGGGGTCGGCAACCTACAGCTCTGGAGCCGCATGTGGCTCTTTCATCCCTCTGCTGCGGCTCCCTGTCACTCAAAATAGAATAGAATAGAGAATATGTAGAATTCTTTTATTGGCCACAACCGCCAATGTGTGACACCTGCCGGCACGCGATTTATTGAGCTTTTCGACCCCCGGTAGGCCATCCATGGATAAATCCAAGAAAAGAAATGTTTCAGAAGAAAACGGAATGTTTAATCGTATGTGGGCAGATTCATTTGCTTTCACTGCTGACGAGACTGGTTTACCAGTATGCTTAAATATGTGGTGAGAAATTGGCAAACAACAAAAAGTCAAATGTGTTGCAAGACATTTCCAGAATAAATACTCAGCCTTTGCTGAAAAATATTCGGATGGAGATGAGACAAAAAAATATTCGGATGGAGATGAGACATTTCGGAACATTTCGAATGTCAAAAGGGTTTTGTGGCTCCCGATGTTTTCTTTTCTGTGGGAAATGGGTCCAAATGGCTCTTTGAGTGTTTAAGGTTGCCGACCCCTGAGCTAGAGATACCTGGTTCCCTTAACCATTCCTCATACAATTCATACTGCAGATGCCTTATCACTACTCCTAGTTTCTAGCGTGGCGCCTTAACCAGTAGACCAAACTGGCTTCATATAATTTATATTATGCAAAATAATCTTCCAACTGTATCAGTAACTTCTCTTATAATTCTCCTTTATTTACTATATCATAGGGAAATAGTATCAAGTGAAGCTCTCTCTTTGTGGAGCCTGCCTCTTCTGCTGCTATAATCTACCTAGTACTCACCCAATCCATCAATATGGTTTTTTTTTAAAAAAAACAACTTGTATATAGCTTACACCCTATGCCGATGGGATAAAAGTTGGCAGGGTTTGTGAGTTCCCCCATTAAAATATTAGAATTAACACACGGTAGTAATTTTATGCACTGCCTAGTTATTTATTATTTATTTTACATTTTTTATCTTGCCTTTATTATTTTTATAAAGAACGCAGGATTATGAACATACACAATATGCCTTCCTGCTTCTATTTTTCCCACAACAACAATCCTGTCAGGTGAGTTGGGCTGAGAGAGGACCTGGCCCAAAGTCAACCAGCTGGCATTCATGCCTAAGGCGGGACTAGAACTCTCAGTCTCCTGGTGATTGGTCCAAAGTCATGCAGTTGGCTTTCATGCCTAAGGCAGGACTAGAACTCTCAGTCTCCTAGTGATTGGCCCAAAGTCAACCAACTGGCATTCATGCCTAAGGCGGGACTAGAACTCTCAGTCTCCTGGTGATTGGCCCAAAGTCAACCAACTGGCATTCATGCCTAAGGCGGGACTAGAACTCTCAGTCTCCTGGTGATTGGCCCAAAGTCAACCAACTGGCATTCATGCCTAAGGCGGGACTAGAACTCTCAGTCTCCTGGTGATTGGCCCAAAGTCAACCAACTGGCATTCATGCCTAAGGCGGGACTAGAACTCTCAGTCTCCTGGTGATTGGCCCAAAGTCAACCAACTGGCATTTATGCCTAAGGCAGGATTATAACTCACAGTCTCCTGGTGATTGGCCCAAAGTGACCCAGCCAGCTTTCATGCCTAGGGAGGAACAAGAATTCACAGTCTCCTGGTGATTGGCCCAAAGTCATCCAGCCAGCTTTCATGCCTAAGGCGGGACTAGAACTCACAGTCTCCTGGTGATTGGCCCAAAGTCACCCAGCTGGCTTACATGCCTAAGGTGGGATTAAAACTCTCAATCTCCTGGTGATTGGCCCAAAGTCATGCAGTTGGCTTCCATGCCTAAGTTGGGACTAGAACTCACAGTCTCCTGGTGATCCAAAGTCATGCAGTTGGCTTTCATGCCTAAGGCAGCACTAGGACTCTCAGTCTCCTGGTGATTGGCCCAAAGTCACCCAGCTGGCTTTCATGCCTAAGGTGGGACTAGAACTCTCAGTCTCCTGGTGATTGGCCCAAAGTCATGCAATTGGCTTTCATGCCTAAGGCGGGACTAGAACTCACAGTCACCTGATTTCTAGCTTGCTCCTTAACCACTAGTCCAAACTGCCCCCTCTTTATAATTCTTCTCTCAATTCTATTTTTTTTTTGTGTGTGTGTGTGAAACCCACAACATGGGGGATATGCCGACTTTATCCTGGCTCACACTAATCTGATTTTGTCCATTTCAATACCAACTTTCCCCGCTGGCAGGTGTCACGTGGCCTCTACTCTACTTTCAACATGCCATCTCCAGGGACCAACGCCGCCTCTTCCCTGCCTGGTTAAATTTGTTTGCTGCTGTCTGAACAAATAGAGATCTTTGTTCTGGCTGAAATGTTTTCTGTGGCTGTTCAGCCAGAGGGCAGCAGGTTCGACCCCTTTCACAAGGGCTGCCTTTGAAATGTTAGCTGCAGGTTTTATGTTTTCGTCTCTTTTCTCTGGTCCGGCTCTCAATTCCTGGCATTGCTGAGAGTATTTCAAGGGAACAGGAGTCTCGGAGGGGCTGTTTCATCTCCTCGGACTCCCAACAGGTGCCGAGGGGGGTGTTCGGGGCGTATAAATCTGGAGCATTAAGTTGTCGACTCTTGTGAAGCGAATTCGGTGAGCCTTGGGTTTCGTTTACCGTCACAGGCTCCCCCATTTCTCCTGGGCAACAGCTCGGCCGCAAGGCTCTTCCTGGGATCATTGCAGCAGGAGCTCCAAAGCTTTTTCAAAGCCCGAAAGGAAACGAGAGAGGAGAAGGTGGCGTTGCAAAGTTCTAGGCTCTGGGAGGGCAAGACGATTGCCAGCAGCTGCGAGGGAGTGGCAAGGTGCTCAGGATCCGCCAGAACAGGGGTGTCAAACTCAAGGTCCAGGAGCCAGAACCGGCCTGCGGGATGCTTAGATCTGGCCTGCGGGGCTGCCCTGGAAACAGCCCACGGTGCCTCTGCCAGCAAAAACAGAGCTCCCAAGGGCTGCAGGTGGCCGAGGGAAGCCAATGCTTTTGCTGCCGTAAAGGACTTACTTTACTCAAACAGCATCCTCATGCAATACAGCGAGACTCTCCACCTACTGTTAACGTGCGACACATCACCTTTCGGAGTGAGGACCGTCCTCAGCCACCAACTACCCAATGGCACAGAAGGCCCCATTGCTTATTATTCAAACACACTATCACCAGCTGAGCGGAATTACAGCCAGCTGGACAAAGAAGCGCTTGCAGCAGTGGCCGGCATCAAGCATTTCCATGAACACCTTTACGGCCGCAAATTCGAACTGGTGACAGACCACAAACCTCTACTGGGTCTACTCGCCGGCAACCAACAAACGCCTCAATACATGTCACCCAGGATGACACGCTGGTCCATTTTCCTGTCCGGATACAGCTACAAGCTCACCCACAGGCCAGGAAAGAGCATCGGACATGCCAACGCTCTCAGCCGCTGCCCCGCAACCGACCTCGTAGAAGACCCCGCACCTGTGGCCAAAATCTTACTGGTCGACATTGAACAAACCAGCCCCATCACATCTTGGGGACATTGCAGAACACACGGCAAAAGACAAAACATTGTCTAAAGTCATGAACTGGGTGTTAAGGGGATGGCCACAGGAAGAAGACGGGGAAGAGTTTAAACCATTTAAAAACAAGCAGATCGAACTGTCCATTCTGAAGTGGTTTTATTGTAGGGAGAGCGAGTTGTTGTTCCACAACAAGCAAGTTAACCTGGACACTAGCCATAGATGAGTTAGTGTTCGCACAGAACAATGCAGGGGATCCCAAGTGGGTGAAGGCTACGGTTATAGCTGTCACCGGGCCGAAATCTTATCAGGTGAAGCTGGATGATGGCCGAGTGTGGAGGAAACACATCAACCAACTCAGGAGTAGACTGGGAGACTCCTGGCTTTGCCACCCGGAGATGGGCCAACCACAAGAAAGCGGGACGCAAGGGCAATAGCGACACGAGTCTCTGCCCCAAAGACCATCGAGAGCAAACAACTCAGACAACCACACCGCGAGCCAGGCCCTGCAGACCAGAAACCAAGAAAAGTTCTTCTCAAGCCCGGAGGAGGAGCGCGGACCCCTACCTGTAGTTACCGGAGACCAGCGGGATCACCCGAGGCCAGAGGATGAAGACGCCGGGACTTCAGCCGCCATGCCTGGTGGCCGGTTCCAGATTATTCCACAAAGAGGTTCCGGAGCAGCAACAGGCATGTCCGCTCCAGTCGAGGCTCCACAAGAGACTGAATCGTGCAGGCCTAGTAGGACAGTACGGAGACCTGCATATTTGCGTGACTATGTGAGCCACCTCGATCATCGATTGGACTATCCGCAAACTAAGGGGGGAAGGGTGTTACGTACGGTTGTACGTAGTAGGAATTTGCATAGCTGCCGCTGATTGGCTAATCAAGCGGCGGGAAAAATGAATCACTGTCAGTGGCCGGCTCTGTTACAGGGAAGCCCATAAAAGCGGCTTCCCTGCAGCCAGCAGCCAGTTCACATTGCAATCAGCTAAGAGAAATAAAGATCCTGAACTGGTCCTGTGTCTCGCTCCTTCTTTCGCGACCACATCTAACACTCTTGGTTGCTCTCCTCTGCATTTTTTCTAGAGACTCAACATCTTTTTTATAGTGTGGTGACCAAAACTGGATGCAGTACTCTAGGTGTGGCCTTACTAAGGCTTTGGCTGATCTTGGACTCGATAAATATCAGGTCTGCTTAGGGCGTGGGCTGGAGGATCACCAGGGACATCCATTGCCATACCCATGTGGGTGCGTGCATAATGGTTATCTTTTGAGAGCTGAATGCAACGAGATTTCATTTTAATGTATGCTGATTTGTGTTCATTTAAAGTGACAATAACGTTTTTATTCTTCTATTCTATTCATGAGCTAGACTGGGAAATCAAGGCAAAAAAAATCCTGAAGAAGGGAATGGCAAAATACTTCCACATCACCATGAATATAATCTTTAGGAGTCAAGTTTAAGTCAAGGTAATCTTTAATTTATAAATTCACGCAACTCTTTAACTCAAGAAACATGACTTTCCAAATCACAGTAGCTGAACTGATGTAACCCACAACGCCACCAATAATTTATTTCTTTATTTTATTTGGGAATCCTTCTATGCCGCCCTACTCCCTAAGGACTCAGGGCGGCGTACAGCATTTTAAAGAACACCAAACAATAAAATCATTAAAAACAATTTTAAAAAGTTAAAAGAAACATACAACACCATGCATACATGGGGGAGACTTCCGATGTTAGGTTGTCTCAAAATCACCCTGCCTGCAGGAAGAGCCATGTCTTAATGGCTTTTCGGAAGGCCAGCAAGGTGGGGATGATTCGGATCTCTGGGGGAAGTTGGTTCCAGAGAACAGGGGCCCCTACAGAGAAGGCCCTCCCCCTAGGCCCTGCCAGTCGACATTGTTTGGTTGACGGGACCCGGAGGAGACCGACTCTGTGGGACCTGACCGGTCGAAGGCAAGTATGAGGTAGAATGCTGTCCCGGAGGTAACCTGGTCCTAAGCCATGTAGGGCTTTAAAGATGATGATCAACACCTTGAATTGCACCCGAAGACCAATGGGCAGCCAATGCACTGTCTTATGCAGCAAATGAATTCATATAGCATTCTGAATCCTGTCCAGTTCAGCTGAAAGTTTGACCAGGGAAAAATAATCACAAACCCTTTGCCAGAAGGAGAATACCGTTGATCCCAAGTAATCCACTTTTAATTAAGGTTTATTGCTTTATTGCAGCTGGAGCCTGTATTGGCTGAAAGAGCAAATGCCTTTCTATTAATAGCAGAAGGGAAAGATCACTGTAATAACTCCGACTGTATTCAATTCTTCTCCTATTTCTCACAGCAGACTGCTAATTGTTGAAAGGGAACAATGTGTTTCAAGAACACAGTTATGATTTTTACTTTGTTTAAAAAATTGCATCTTAAGCGGAAATGTATTAATCATTGCAGTGAGCATGAATGACTTATTTAGTTGAAAGAAGTTTACAACTATTCCTTATCAACCGTTTGAAGTTCCAATGGCACTAAAAAAATGATTTATAAGTGGTCCTCCAAGGTCCCTTTCAGCTTCTATTCTATTCTATTCTATTCTATTCTATTCTATTCTATTCTATTCTATTCTATTCTATTCTATTCTATTCTATTCTATTCTATTCTATTTTATTCTATTCTATTCTATTCTATTCTATTCTATTCTATTCTATTCTATCCTACTCCTACTCCTACTCCTACTCCTATTTCTATTCCTACTCCTACTCCTACTCCTACTCCTACTCCTATTTCTATTCCTATTCCTATTCTATCCTAGTCCAGTCCAGTCTAGTCTGATGTTCTGTTCTGTTCTGTTCTACTGTACTCTATTCTATTGTACTGTACTGTACTGTACTGTACTCTACCCTACCCCTACCCCTACCCCTGCCCCTGCCCCTGCCCCTGCCCCTGCCCCTGCCCCTGCCCCTGCCCCTGCCCCTACCCCTACCCCTACCCCTACCCCTGCCCCTGCCCCTGCCCCTGCCCCTGTCTCTGCCCCTGCCCCTGCCCCTGCCCCTGTCCCTACCCCTACCCCTGCCCCTGCCCCTGCCCCTGTCTCTGCCCCTGCCCCTGCCCCTGCCCCTGTCCCTACCCCTACCCCTGCCCCTGCCCCTGCCCCTGCCCCTGCCCCTGCCCCTGCCCCTGCCCCTGCCCCTGCCCCTGCCCCTGCCCCTACCCCTACCCCTACCCCTGCCCCTGTCCCTACCCCTACCCCTACCCCTGCCCCTGCCCCTGCCCTTGCCCCTGCCCCTGCCCCTACCCCTACCCCTACCCCTGCCCCTGCCCCTACCCCTGCCCCTGCCCCTGTCTCTGCCCCTGCCCCTGCCCCTGCCCCTGCCCCTGCCCCTGCCCCTACCCCTACCCCTACCCCTACCCCTGCCCCTGTCCCTACCCCTACCCCTACCCCTGCCCCTGTCCCTGCCCCTGCCCCTGCCCTTGCCCCTGCCCCTGCCCCTACCCCTACCCCTACCCCTGCCCCTGCCCCTACCCCTGCCCCTGCCACTGTCTCTGCCCCTGCCCCTGCCCCTGCCCCTACCCCTGCCCCTGTCCCTACCCCTACCCCTGCCCCTGCCCCTGCCCCTAGGACACGCATGCACAGAAGGCGTGCGTGTGACCGAAGCAAGCGTGCATGTGCGCGCACTCCCATTTGTGAACCGGTAGGGAAAGTAAGTGAATACCACCCCTGACTCAAAACATGCAATATGTATACTATAAAGATGATGATAATAGCGGTGATGATGATTATCTATGTTCAGAAACCAGTGGCGTTTGCACGAAAGTGCAAATTTGAAATTCCAAGCTCTTACGGCATGGCTTTGTAGAGAATTACTACCCTTTTCACGAAGTGATGCACTGCACTTAGCATATGTGTTTAGCACTCCAAAAATAAATTATGATCTGCAACTCAAAGACGGATGATGAAAGCCAAGGCATCAAAAAGGATGCGCAGTGATCGAACGCAGACTTTCAATGTCAAACAAGAAAAGACAAAGGAAGTTATCTCCGAGTCATCCTGCAACAAGTTTCGAGAATGAGGTTGGAAAGAAAACTGTGAACCTGTGTTTTTTTTTTCCACTTAGAACAAACTGAAGCTTCAAAGAGAAAGACTTCAAACGATCTTTCCTCTTAAAACTGCTGTGAATGTGACTTTAGGGGCACTGCAAAAATTGGAGAAATAGAAGAAGCTGGTATTATAGGAAGATTTAGGTTGGGCAAAAATATATAATTCAGGTGAGATTGTGGCAAAGGCCATGAATTGTACTTGATTTAATAGACCCACTGGTCCATCATTTGTCTGGTTTATGGCATTTGTGCGATGACATCACTATGCAAATGATTAAAATGCAGTCATTATTTCATCGGCATGAAGGATGCGCAATGATGGAATTTATATCGTTCTTTTGTGATTTGCATAACGGTGTCGTTATGAAAATGATGTAAATTGTCACGAACGAGGTAAAAATGATGTAAATTTAACTGCCTCTTCTGGATTACTTCAGATTTGTCTTGCATTTTGCAAGGATCTTTGGACCAAAATTTGACCCCTCGTCTCAAAAGTCCACTAAGTAAGCGGTGATGCCTTAAATCAAGATGTCACAATATTGAAATCCAAAAGACGGGTTAAAGTTGGGAAAACTGAAGAGAACAGGTGTGCTGGCAAGATTTGGCTTGGAGCAGATGCAATCAGATTTAGTATTCTTAACTTATGTTACCAGAGGAGCTATGAGAGGAGATAAAAGACGTGAGAACTGAAGCAGATTTTTTTAAAAAAAACTATTCTCAAGATTTCAAAGAGGAAAAGATCTGAGTAGTTTTTCAGAACAAGGTTTCACAATCGTCAAAGAATGCTGAATCGTGAAAGCTGTGGACAATACGGAGTTTCAAATAAGAGAAAAGCAAGAAAAGGGGAATGAGATATTTTTTGGGGGGGAGAAATGACGGGAAAAGATTTGGCTAACACACCTTGAATACTAAAGGTATCTACGGGTAATCTTTGTCTTACACCCATTTGTTTAATGACCATTCAAATTTAAGGCGCTGAAAAGAATTACAACCGCATTTACCACTGTTGCAGCATTCCCCATGGTCACGTGATCAAAATTAGGGAGCTTGGTATACGTATTTACAATGGTTGCAGCATCCCAATGTTGTGTGATCAGGGATTCAAATAATTTAACAACTGGTTCTCTACCCTAATGACCGGGTGGGTGGGTGTGGCCATGGTGGGCGTGGCCAGAGGGGGTGACAGGCAGCACTCGGCCTCCTGCACCACCCTGGGAGCGAAAACAGGCCGTGGGGGGGCACCACATCCCCCGCACCTCATTTTGGGCCTAGTAGGCCTCCCTGCAGCCTCCTGGAAGCAAAAATGGGCCATGAGGGGGCGATGCACCTCCCCGCACCCCATTTTGGGCCTACTAGGCCTCCCTGAACTTACCTGGGAGCCAAAATGGGGCACGTGGGGACTCCTGGAAGGGGCAGGGCGGGGCAGGTGGGGCCAGTCAGCAATTTAATTACCGGTTTGCCTGAACCAGTCTGAACCGGCTGAATCCCACCACTGGGATCATCATTGGTGACCTTCCCAGCCAGGTTCCGACAAGTCAAATCAATGGGGGAAGTTTGGTTTGCTTAGCAAACTGTACTATTCTCTCAACAACGGCAGTGATTCACTTAACAAGCATAGCATGAAGGTCGTAAAATTGCCCTCAACTCACTTAACAACTGTCTTGCTTAGCAATGGATATTTTGGTCCCAATTGCAGCCGTAAGGCAAGGACTACCTGTAATAATGGGAAATTAGGTTAGAGGACTAAGATCATGGCATCGGGCCCTCTCAATTCCTGGCAAACAGATGGGGAAGAAATGGAGGTAGTGACAGATTTTATTTTCCTGGCCTCCAAGATCACTGCAGATGAGGACTGCAGCCGAGAAATTAAAAGATGTTTGCTCCTGGGGAGGAAAGCCATGGCAAAGCTAGACAGCATACTAAAAAGCAGAGACATCACCCTGCCAACAAAAGTGCGTATAGTCAAGGCTATGGTTTCCCCAGTTGCAATGTATGGCTGTGAAAGTTGGACCATAAGGAAGGCTGAGCGCCAAAGAATTGAAGCCTTTGAACTATGGTGCTGGAGAAGACTCCTGCGAGTCCCTTGGACTGCAAGGTGATCAAACCGGTCAGTCCTAGAGGAGATCAACCCTGACTGCTCTTTAGAAGGCCAGATCCTGAAGATGAAACTCAAATACTTTGGCCACCTAATGAGAAGGAAGGACTCACTGGAGAAGAGCCTAATGCTGGGAAAGATTGAGGGCAAAAGAAGAAGGGGACGGCAGAGAATGAGGTGGCTGGATGGAGTCACTGAAGCAGTCGGCGTGAGTTTAAATGGACTCCAGAGGATGGTAGAGAACAGGAAGGCCTGGAGAAATGTCGTCCATGGGGTCGCGATGGGTCGGACACGACTTCGCAACTAACAACAACAAAGGTTAGAGGAACATTTTGTGGCTGAGAGAGGAGGAAAGACCAATGTACTCATTTAACTTAGAGAGGGATCTTTGACAATTCGCCATGGCCAACTCACCATGGCTAACTTGCAAATAAATCACCCCATCCAGAATCAAAATACTCCCGTCAAGAATCCAATCTGAAAAATACTCAAATCTTGCACAATAATAATATTCAGCATAATCATATTATAATGCTGTTAGATTTAATCTTTTCATTACATAACACTTAAAGGAGTGTTGCAGTGGCCTAGAGGTGAAGCTTTTGCCTCACAATCAGGAGGCTGTGAGTTCGATCCTAGGTAGAGGCAGATATTTCTCTCTCTGGGCACACTGAGAATATATCTGCTGAATGAAACTCGGCACTGGCGACAGGAAGGGCATCCGGCCATAAAAACACTCTAGTGCTCCATTCAGTTGCCCAGACTCCACCCCGCAAGGGATTATGGGGTCATTCAAAGAAGATGATGATGATTATCATAACCCTTAAAAAAAGTCTGACCGGTAGCCTGGGATTAGAGCTACATCTGTTTCAGGTTTACAAACTCCACCGAGAAGGCAACGGATAAACGGTGAGACCATTTAGAGGTCAGTGGCCTCTTCTCAGAATAACTCTGCAAAAGACAAGTTTCTCTTCCTTGGGCTATTATAAATAACACGGCTTCCACAATGCTATTTTGCAACAGCCACCCCGGGAGTATTTTTATACAGGCGATATATTTAGGCCCGGGATGTGTAATCAGAAACTGTTCTGGGCGACGTGGATCACCTCAGCGCTAAGTTCAGCCCAAGATACCGTCCCAGGCTGTGCCGATAATCCTCACTTCCTTCTCAGATCACATACCTGTCACTATTGGCTCAGTTGGCAGGACTGACAGTTTTCGCTGTATACAAACAGAAAGCAGAAGAGCCATCCACATATGATCAGGACCGTTAACAGTTGGGCACACTTTTCACTCAGGGATATACAGGTAATCCTTGACTTACGACGGTTCATTTAGTGGCTGTTGGAAGTGACAAAAAAGTGACCTACAACCACTTACAACCTTGGTGTAGCGTCCCTCTGATCAAGGGATCAAAATTCAAGATGGTCGGCAACTAGTTCCTACTTATGACCATTGCTCCGGACCAAGGTATACTTTATTCCACCAGACTCGAAATTTTGGGCTTAGATAACTTAGAGCTACGTCGCCTTCGATCTGATCTAAATGTAGTTCATAAAATCATCTGCCACAAAGTCCTACCTGTCAATGAATACTTCAGCTTCAACCGCAACAATACACGAGCACACAATAGATTCAAACTCAAGGTAAACCGCTCCAAACTCGACTGCAGAAAATACGACTTCAGCAACAGAGTGATCATTGCCTGGAATGCACTACCTGACTCTGTGGTTTCTTCTCCAAACCCCAAAAACTTTAACCTTAGACTGTCTACAGTTGACCACTCCCCATTTCTAAGAGGTCTGTAAGGGGCGTGCATAAGCGCACCATTGTGCCTACCGTCCCTGTCCTTCTGTTCTATTGTCCAAATTTACCTGTACCTACTTTGCTTTTGTTTATGTTTATACCATACCTGTTATCTTGTACACGTTTTGACAAATAAAATAAAATAAATAAATAAATAAATAAATAAATAAATAAATAAATAAAGTCATGCGATCACATTTTGTAACCTTTTGGACAAGCAAAATCAATGGGGAAGACAGGTTCACTTAATAACCGCGTTCCTAACTTACCAACTACCAAGATTCACTTAACAACCGTGGCAAGAATGGTTGTAAAATGGGGCAAAACTCAGTTAACAAATGCCTCACTTAGTAATATAAATTTTGGGCTCAATTGTGGCCATACGTTGAGGACTAACTGTATAGGTAGTCCTCGACTTACAACAGTTCATTTAGTGACCGTTCGAAGTTATAGCAGCACTGAAAAAAGTGACGTATGACCATTTTTCGCACTTACAATCATTACAAGCAGCATATCCCTTGGTCACGTGATCAAAATTCAGACACATGGCAACTGGTTCATATTTATGACGGTCACCGTGTCCCTTTTTGTGACCTTCGGACAAGCAAAGTCAATGGGGAAGCCAGATTTGCTTAACAGCTGTGTTCCTAACTTAACAACTTCCATGATTCACTTAATAACTGTGGCAAGAAAGGTTGCAAAATGGAGCAAAACTCAGTTAGCAAATGTCTCACTTAGCAACATAAATTTTGGGTTCAATTGGGGTCGTAACTCAAGGACCACATGGAAAGGATTTATATGGCTCCTAATTGCAACGGCTTTTGCCTTTTCGATAAAATACGTCAACTTGCAAAGGTGCTATTAGACTCCGTCTGATGTTTGAACTAAGTGGGCGTCTTCTCTTGTTGTGAGCCGCGGTGGCACAGTGGTTAGAATGCAGTACTGCAGGCTACTTCTGCTGACTGCCGGCTGCCTGCAATTTGGCAGTTCACCAGGCTCAAGATTGACTCAGCCTTCCATCCTGCCTAGGTGGGTAAAATGAGGAGCCAGATTGTTGGGGGCAAGAGGCTGACTCTGTAAACCGCTTAGAGAGGGCTGTAAAAGCACTATGAAGCGGTATATAAGTCTAAGTGCTATTGCTAATGTGGCTTTTTGAGTTGATAGGTTGGTTTGGTTTGATGCAGTTTTTATTGTTGTGACAATTCGGATTACTCTGAATGTCTCTGTGGATGTTTTAATTTTTGTTTTATATACCGTATGCCATAAGTCCTGAGGGTGGTTTTGATTGCAGCAGGGATAGAAGTATGACTAATAGATAAATAAATTGACTCATAACTTTATGTGTCTGCTGGTGTATATCAAAAGAAAAAAAACAGAGTCAGACAGTGTGTATGTGTGTGTGTGTATGTGTGTATGTGTACAAATACAAGGAAGACATATGTACATACAGACACATAGACACACCCACACATCCTAATAAGAACTAGAAAAATATCTATCTATCTATCTATCTATCTATCTATCTATCTATCTATCTATCTATCTATCTATCTATCATCTATCTATCTATCTATCTCTATCTATCTATCTATCTATCTATCTATCTATCTATCTATCTATCTATCTATCTATCTATCTATCTATCTATCTATCCATCTTTTTTATCTATCTATCTATCCATAGCTGTCTATCTATTGTATACATCTTTATTTTTATTTTATTTATTTTATTTATTTGTCAAGCATATATGATTATAAGCAAAGTATAAACAGTAAAACATGATTGAATATATATGTAATAGTACAAGCATGAATAAGAGTAAAAGAGGTATGAATATATGGGTACATTAGGACAGGAACGGTAGGCACGATTGTGTGCTTATGCACGCCCCTTACCAACCTCTTAGGAATGGGGTGAGGTCAATGGTAGATAATCCGAGGTTGAAGTTTTTGGGGTTACGGGAAGAAACATCTATCTATTTATATCTACCTATCTATCTCTATCTACAATATATCTATCATCTCTCTCTTTCCATCATATCTATATCAATCTATCATCTATCTATCTATCTATCTATCTATCCATCCATCCATCCATCCACCCACCCACCCACCTACCTACCTATCATCTATCTATCTATCTATCTATCTATCTATCTATCTATCTATCTATCTATCTATCTATCTATCTATCTATCTAATTTTTTTAACTGCCTATCACCCTCACAGAGGGACTCTGGGCAGTTTACAAGTAAAAAAAAATAAAACATAAAATCAATATATTTATTTATTTATTTTATTTATTTCTATTTGTATGCCGCCCAACTCCCAGGGGACTCTGGGCGGCTAACAACAAATGGATAAAAAAAGCAATAGAAATAAATTATTAAAATACAGTAAACATTTAAAAAACAATTTCACTCATACTTATCATAAAAGGGAAAATTTTAAAATTTACAATCCAAAAAGGCAAGAATGGATTAAAATGTAATAATTTAAAGTTGGGGGGGGGAGGCTTTCCGGGTTATACAATCATATATAACCATTGTCAGGACTTTACTGTTTTAGGCAAAGCTAATAGGGTCAGATTGTCATCACAAACCTTTGTTTTGTTCTGAGAAAAAGCCCATTTGGATATTTATTTATTCATTTATTTTATTTAGTGAGATTTATATACCGCCTCATAGTGCAAGCACTCTCTAAGCGGTTTACACCAGTAAGGAATATATATTTATATTTACATTGCCCCCAACAATCTGGGTCCTCATTTTACCTACCTCGGAAGGATGGAAGGCTGAGTCAACCTTGAGCCGGTGAGATTTGAACCGCTGACCTGTGGATCACAGTCAGCTAAAGTGATCAGCAGTACTGCCTCAAACCGCTGCGCCACCTCGGCTCATTAAATAAAAAATATTTATTTAAATAGCTTCTCCCTTTGATTTTTCTCCAAGCCTAAAGAGTTATCTGAACACCTCCCATCTCTGGTTTCTATTTCATTGCTCTCCTGTTTCTAAACTCTCTTCCTTATTGTCAGCATTGTGATTGTGGTCTCATTGGGGCAGGGCCTTGCCACTTTTTTGTGCTGCTCCATGGTGTATCACAGTGTTTCTCAACCTTGGCAATTTTAAGATGTGTGGTCTTTAATTCCCAGAATTCCGCAGCAGCTGAATTCTGGGATTTGAAGTCTAAGCATTT
The DNA here is from genome assembly GCA_023053685.1 of Diadophis punctatus similis. Taxonomy (NCBI): domain Eukaryota; kingdom Metazoa; phylum Chordata; class Lepidosauria; order Squamata; family Dipsadidae; genus Diadophis; species Diadophis punctatus. The sequence goes on from JALIGW010000006.1 coordinate 65,948,694, forward strand.
TAACGTTGCCAAGGTTGAGAAATAATTTATTGGTATACGATGTTAATAAAATTCTGTGGAAAGGAGGAGGAGGAGGAGGAGGAGGAGGAGGAGGAGGAGGAGGAGGAGGAGAAGGAGAAGGAGAAGGAGAAGGAGAAGGAGAAGGAGAAGGAGAAGGAGAAGGAGAAGGAGAAGGAGAAGATGGAGGGAAAGGAGGGGGAGGAGGAGATGAGGAGGAGGAGGAGGGGAGGGGGAGTAGGAAGAAGAGGAGAAGGAGAAGGAGAAGGAGAAGGAGAAGGAGAAGGAGAAGAGGAGGAGGAGGAGGAGAAGGAGAAGGAGAAGGAGAAGGAGAAGGAGAAGGAGAAGGAGAAGGAGAAGGAGAAGGAGAAGGAGAAGGAGAAGGAGAAGGAGAAGGAGAAGATGGAGGGAAAGGAGGGGGAGGAGGAGATGAGGAGGAGGAGGAGGGGGGGAGGGGGAGTAGGAAGAAGAGGAGAAGGAGAAGGAGAAGGAGAAGGAGAAGGAGAAGGAGAAGGAGAAGGAGAAGGAGAAGGAGAAGGAGAAGGAGAAGGAGAAGAAGAGGAGGAGGAGGAGGAGGAGGAGGAGGAGGAGGAGGAGGAGGAGAAGGAGAAGGAGAAGGAGAAGGAGAAGGAGAAGGAGAAGGAGAAGGAGAAGAAGAAGAGGAGGAGGAGGAGAAGGAGAAGGAGAAGGAGAAGGAGAAGGAGAAGGAGAAGGAGAAGAAGAAGAGGAGGAGGAGGAGGAGGAGAAGGAGAAGGAGAAGGAGAAGGAGAAGGAGAAGGAGAAGGAGAAGGAGAAGATGGAGGGAAAGGAGGGGGAGGAGGAGATGAGGAGGAGGGGGAGGGGGGAGGGGGAGTAGGAAGAAGAGGAGAAGGAGAAGGAGAAGGAGAAGGAGAAGGAGAAGGAGAAGGAGAAGAGGAGGAGGAGGAGGAGGAGGAGAAGGAGGAAGAGGAGAAGAAGAAGAAGAAGAAGAAGAAGAAGAAGAAGAAGAAGAAGAAGAAGAAGAAGAAGAAGAAGAAGAAGAAGAAGAAGACCATTCTTTTCAAGATACCAAGAATTATCTTTGACTTTATTCCATCATAATTTTGCTATTTATATCACAGTGTCTGCCCATCCTTCCTTCCTCAATGTCTATTTTTTCCTTCCCGTGCATAGACATTTGCTGCATTGAAGGACTGAAAAAGAAAATTTAAGAAGAAAATTTAAATGTACAATTCAAAACACATTGAAACAAATATACCAAATTTTAGAAATAATGGCAAGGACAATTATTTTATAAACATGCAGTCAACAAGCTTTCCTGTTCAAACAAAAAGTGATAAATGAGTTACAATTCTCTGCTCGTTTCCACTAGGTGGTGCTGAATAAATTGATTTTCAAAATCGGATTGCCTCCTTATTGTGTTACCTGCTTCTTCTAGCCACCAATATAGAACTTTCTTCAAATATATTGATTCAGAAAACTTTTTAAAAGAATGTATTTTATCACGCATTGTATGATCTTGGCTTGCTTTATTATTATTTTTTTAAGGGACTTTATAGATGAGACTCGAAGCTACTAAGAAGGAAAACTGGGAAGAAGTTCCATGCGTTCCCTGTTTGGGACTCTTGCATGTAACTGCTCATCCATGTTGAGAAATAAAAAGCTGGACTGATACATTTTCTTTCCTCTTCTCTAATAGCATCCTGATTATTTTGTTTTTCGCCCAATTGATTCACTGGGAAGGCCACTTTGGAAAGTATGATGTGGAAATTTGGGTGGTGCCGTTGGCCGAGGCACACAGCTTCTGTCTCAGCAGATGGCAGCCTTTGGCTGATCTTGTTTGGACTTGGAAGTCAAATAGGATTGGACCACGTTCCAGGCTGAAGTTCATCTGGGAAGTCAAAAACATTTTTTGGGGAAAAAGGCTCTATGGCAGTGTTTCCCAACCTTGGCAACTTGAAGATGTCTGGGCTTCAACTCCCAGAATTCCCCAGCCAGCTTTGCTGGCTGGGGAATTCTGGGAGTTGAAGTCCAGACATCTTCAAGTTGCCAAGGTTGGGAAACACTGCTCTATGGTGTTGTCTCCACCTCTATGGTGTTACCTCAAAATTTCCATAGAACTTTCCGTAGGATTAAATTTAGCTCAAAGGAGACTACCTTTTCATTCATTGTTTGTTAGAAAAATATATTTGGCCATCCAACACTCATGTTGGCTCCAGGCAATTTATAGAAATAAAACTCTACATGTATGTATGTATATATACATACATACATACATACATACATACATACATACATATATACCCTAAAATTAATTTCATCAGGGATTAAATTTTATTTAAAAGAAGTGAGAAACAGGGGACAAATGCACAGATTTACAAAGTAGGATAGAATTACACATAAACATACTGAAGTCTATTTATGTTCTGATATGTGTGTATACACGATATGAGCATTTAAGCACATGTGCTGCTATTTTTAGGCTCACATATAATTTTTCACATGTAATAAGAAGCGGAACGTAACCAAAACAAGACGAAGGTATAGAGTCACACCATAATTTAAGCCTAATGAGGAAAAAAAAAACCCTCACAGTGATTTTGAAATTGAAGTGGACCAAATCAAAGGAAAACTTAACTTTGAAATGAGATGGGCAAATAAATCTAATAAATAAAGAAAATTATATTAATTATTTCAATATAGGAAGAGAAGGAAGACAAGAAGCTAAATTATTTACTTCCATCCAGAAAAAGTTTGGGGTCGAGGGGGAGAGCCTTCTCTGTGGGAGCTCCCTCCCTGTGGAACCAGCTTCCCCCGGAGATCAGGACCATCCCCACCCTACTGGCCTTCCGGAAAGCAATAAAAACTTGGCTCTTCCGGCAGGCGGGGTGAAAGTGAGACCAACTAGATTAAATATGGGTCTCCCCCCATGATTGTAATATGAGATACTCTTTTTAACTTTTGTATTTTTTAATTACTATATTTTATACTTGTAATGGTTTCTAGTATGTTGTGAGCCGCCCAGAGTCCTCTGGGAGTTGGGTGGCATAGAAATCCATTCAAATAAATAAATAAATGGCTCATAAACTGTTTATTCTTCTTGCAATTAAAGGCTATTCAAAGGTCCATTCAAAAATATCAATCCATTGTGTTGTGTTGTGTTGTTTTGTTATTGTGTTGTTATTGGTTTTGGCATTGGCATTGGCATTGGCATTGGCATTGTATTGTATTGTATTGTATTGTATTGTATTGTATTGTATTGTATTGTATTGTATTGTATTGTATTGTATTGTATTGTATTGTATTGTATTGTATTGTATTGTATTGTGACTAGAATTGTACATCACTTTTTTATGTTCATGTCTGGGTGGGTGTGGCCGACTGGGTGCAAGTGGCCAGCTGGACATCATTCCCCAAACTGCTGGCATGTTTCCTCTTCACACTGGGTAGACCAGGCCGAAGCGACGTGGGCCGGGCCCTTACATTTTCCAGGACGGCCCCGCAGGCCAGATCCGACTACATCATGGTCTGGATCCGGCCCGCGAACCTTCTGTTTGACACCCCTGCCTTATACCATTTCAGACAAATGTCTGTCCAATCTCTTCTTAAAAACCTCCAGGGATGGAGCACCCACAACTTCTGGAGGCAAGCAGTTCCACTGGTTAATTGTCCTCACTGTCGGGAAATTTCTCCTTAGTTCTAGGTTGCTTCTCTCCTTGATTACTTTCCACCCATTGCTTCTTGTTCTACCCTCAGGTGCTTTGATAGCTTGACTCCCTCTTCTTTGTGGCAAGCTCTGAGATATTGGAACAATGCTATCATGTCTCCCCTGATCCTTCTTTTCATTAAACTAGACATACCCAGTTCCTGCAACCGTTCTTCATATGTTTTAGCCTCCAGTCCCCTAATCATCTTCGTTGCTCTTCTCGGCACTCTTTCTAGAGTCTCAACATCCTTTTTTTTATATTGGTGTGACCAGTGGTGGGTTCCTACCGGTGCGGTCCACTCTATAGCACCGGTAGCGGCCCGCTGGTGATGTCACAGTACTGGTGCAGTTGGTTGCCGGTGCCTGGGCGCCACCATTTTTTTTTTAAAAAAAATTTACATTAAAATTTTTTTTTCTTCTGCGCATGCCCAGAAGTTGAGCTTCCGGCACTGCGCATGAGCTGCCTTCCTATCCCACAGTAAGTCCAAGCAGGGGACGATGGCTGAGGGAGCGCGTGAGATGCTGAAAGAACGGGTGGCAGGAGCTATCTCCATTCCCCTCCCTTCAGCAGTCCGAGAAGCCACGAATGCGCGGTGATGATCCCAGGCATTTTTGCACGTTCGAGGCTTCTCGAGCTCCTGAGGGGAAGGGGAACGGGCGGCAGGAGCCTAGGATCATCGAATGGGGAGAAGCATTCAGGCCGGACGGAGCCTCCTAGAAGAACTGCTGCCGCGGTCTTGCTGCTCCCACTGCGGGGGGCTGCGTTGCGGGTGGGCAATACCCCCCTGCTTCTCCGGCTGCTGCCAAGCTCCCGAGGCCCACGCCCACCCGCTCACATGGCTGGCAAGCCACACCCACAAAATAAGCCACGCCCACAGAGTGGTAGTAAAAAAAATAGGAACCCGCCCCTGGGTGTGACCAAATTGGATGCAGTGTTCTAGGTGTGATCTTAGTACGAAGGCTTTATAAAGCCCATAACAACAAGGACCCAAACAAATGGGAAAAACCACGTCCATGGCAAAAAAAGTGCCAGACTCAGAACTCTCCAGAAACATGCTAACCATCCTATAAACCAGAGTTTCTGAAGGAGAGAGAGAGAGAGAGAGAGAGAGAGAGAGAGAGAGAGAGAGAGAGAGAGAGAGAGACGATTCAGCCGATTTAAAAAACGAAATGGATTTTCCGGAGAGACGCGATGAGAAAGGAATGCAGCGACACAAAATATTCTTGGACACAAGAGGGCGCTGCTACCTACTTTCTGCTCTCTTTGCCCAAAATCGACCTTCCAAATAAATCTGATTTCTGCTAGACTAGAGTCCCAGCCTTTCTCATTCTTGGCCATTTTAAGATGGGTGGACTTCAGTTCCCAGAATTCCCCAGCCAAGCTGGGAAGAAGTCCGCCCATCTTAAAGTGGCCAAAGTTAAGAAACACACCTCAAAACGCTTATTAGGAGGTGTGTAGATTATCCCGTTTCAACGCATTTGAGGCTTCTGAATGAAACAAGGAAACAGCTATCAAGCAGCACCTGAACTATTTTGATAGACGTTTAATGTCTCCCTGGGACTCCCACTATTAGTTTTGCAACTCCATTTTGACCGTTCTCCTTTCTCTGCCTCCTCCTCAGCCAGGAATCTGGAGGGATTTAACTGTCACTTTGGCAGGTCCCAGCCTTCAGCAAGGAAGGTGAAATATAAATATTGCCAGAAAAGCAATACTTTTAAAATTAGGGCAGATGGGTGAATGCTAAGTGAATCTCTCCTTTCTCCTTAGAAATGCGGAGTCCGTAGAATAAGGGCTCTGTAAGGACTTACCTGCAGCCCACAGATTAGATAAGGAGGTAATTTCCCTATGCCAGCGGTCACCAACTGGTGGTCCATGAGAACATTTTGGTGGTCCGCAGAAAAATTATTTGCATTTTTTATGTTGCACTAAATCAGGGATCCTCAAACTAGGGCCTCTGGGCCAGATACGTGCATTGAACACTTGTGTTGCTGCAGAGAGTCTCCCCCTTTGGGGTCTTTTTGTGCAGGTCAGAGGGGGACAGAAATTCCGACTTGGGGTCTGCTTCGGCCTCCTGGTGCGGGGCTTTGGGCGAAGGCTGGAGGGAAGTGGCGCTGGTGGTGAAGAGCCGGAGGGCCTTGTTCCAGTGGGACTGCATCATGGCCTGGAACTGGCTGACCATCTCAGTCCACTGAGCCTCCAGGTGCTGATACCTGGCCTTGCACTCCCACAGGTCTTCCCTCAGCTTGGAAAGCCTACTCCAGTAGTCCTCAGTGAGGTGCTTCTGTTGAGCCTCCTTCTCGGCCAGATCCAATTTGAATCGAGCCAGCTGTTTTGCCAACTCTTTCACGTGGTGGCTGCTTAGCTCCAACAACTGCTTCCTGTTGGGACCCTAAGGAACCCGGGCAGGCAGATGAGGAGTGGCTGGGAGGGGAGGGGCGAGTAGAGGCCGGCGAGGTGCCCCTTGACTTGAGTAACATTGAGTTAGCCACGCCCGCCCAGTCACATGATCACCTAGCCACACCCACCCAGCCGGTCATTAGGCAGATCATATTAGTGGTCCACGGGATTTAAAATTATGAATTTAGTGGTCCCTGAGGTCCGAAAGGTTGGTGACCCCTGCCCTATGCCACTATTCTGGATCCTTGTTTTATTTATTTATTTATTTATTTGTCAAACATGTATAGTAGTAATTTGTATAAACATAAGTAAAAAGTAACGATAAAAGAGGACAATAGGACAGTAGGACAGGGACGGTAGCACAGTGGTGCGCTTATGCACGCCCCTTACAGACCTCTTAGAAATGAGGAGAGGTCAACTGTAGACAGTCTAAGGTTAAAGTTTTTGGGGTTTGGGGAAGAAACCACAGAATCAGGTAGTGCATTCCAGGCATTGATCACTCTGTTGCTGAAGTCGTATTTTCTGCAGTCGAGTTTGGAGCGCTTTACATTTAGTTTGAATCTATTACGTGCTCGTGTATTGCTGCGGTTGAAGCTGAAGTAGTCATTAACAGGAAGGACATTTTGGTATATGATTTTATGAACTACATTTAGATCAGATCGGAGGTGGCATAGTTGTAAATTGTCTAATCCCAGTATTTCAAGTCTGGTGGAATAAGGTATTTTGTTGTGAGCGGAGGAGTGAAGGACTCTTCTTGGGAAATATTTCTGGACTCTCTGCCAAGTTTTGGGGGCCCCAAGCAGTATCTGGAAAGTTTGGGGTTTCCTTATTGGACACAAGTATATGGAGTCAAATTTCTCCAGCAAAAAAAAAAAGCTTAACATTTATAGCAGGGGTCCCCAAACTTGGCAACTTTAAGACTATGCTGGCTGGAGAATTCTGGGAGTTGAAGCCCACAAGTCTTAAAGTTGCCAAGTTTGAAGACCTCTGACTTAGAGGAAGGCTAACCACAATGTGTGTCTGGAGAGAAAAACTCGCTTCTAATCCTACTTAAGTAGCCTCAAATCAGGGTCCCAAAAGTGCTTTTTTTTTCAAGAGGCAACTGGACTGTATTTTTTGTTTTTCTTTGAAGACGTTTCGCTTCTCATCCAAGAAGCTTCTTCGGTTCTCAGAGCTGAAGAAGCTTCTGGGATGAGAAGCGAAACGCCTTCAAAGAAAACCCAGAAAGTCCAGTTAGTTGCCTCTTGAGAAAAAAAACGCGCCTTTGGGACAACCAGGACCTTGGATGCCAGAGGATCCCCACAGGCCTCAAATCAGTGGCTGTTTTTATAGCGTCTGGTCTTTTAGCATCACCCAGGCAGGTTTCTGAGGTCACGGTCATTATTGGATGACATTGTGCGAGGCTACAACTCATGCTAATGCCCGCTAGGAGCCGAGGTGGTGCAGTGGTTAAAAGCAGCACTGCGATCTTCAGCTGATTGCTAGTTCAGCTGTTCAAATCTCACCAGGCTCAAGGTTGACTCAGCCTTCCATCCTTCTGAGGTCGGTAAAATGAGGACCCAGATTGTTGGGGGCAATATGCTGAACTCTGTAAACCGCTTAGAGAGGGCTGTAAAGCACTATGAAGCGGTATATAAGTCTAAGTGCTATTGCTATAGTAGGCGTCTTCAACCGGGCGCCCCTCGGCTACCGTCCAACTTCAGCGGGCGGATCCGCGGTCTTGGAGGCTGGCCTTCGGAATTCGGGTGCAAGCGATCGATTCTGGATCGCGCCCTGTTAAAGAGGGGACGTTTCGGGATTTCCTTTCAAAGAGGCGCACATCAACGGGGTTAATAGCGGAAAGGCGGGATAAGCTTGCCTCGTTGGGCGAGAGCGGCAAGGAGTTGGGGGCGGGGGGGGGGGCTGGAAGCGCTCCTAAATAGCAATAGCAATAGCACTTAGACTTATATACCGCTTCATAGTGCTTTACAGCCCTCTCTAAGCGGTTTACAGAGTTCAGCATATTGCCCCCAACAATCTGGGTCCTCATTTTACCCACCCTCGGAAGGATGGAAGGCTGAGTCAACCTTGAGCCAGTGAGATTTGAACAGCTGAACTGCTGAACTAGCAATCAGCTGAAGGTCGCAGTGCTGCTTTTAACCACTGCACCACCTCGGCTCCTAAAGAACTCCGCGGCTCTTTTTACCTCCGCCGTTCATCGCGCACCTCAGAGGAAGCGGGGCAGGCGAGGCCTCCACCAGATTGGAAGGACTCCCGCCTGCGTTTAGATTAGAGTTAGACCCTGGGCACGGGCGAGGAAGATCCTCATGCCAGCACGGGTGCCGCCTGCCTTTCTCTCCATCTCCAAATAGCAGCGCCTTAGATCAGTGTTTCCCAACCCTGGCAACTTGAAGATGTCTGGACTTCAACTCCCAGAATTCCCCAGCCAGCAAATGCTGGCTGGGGAATTCTGGGAGTTGAAGTCCAGACATCTTCAAGTTGCCAAGGTTGGGAAACACTGCCTTAGATGCTGGATCGTTGTTTCTGAACCTTGGCCACTTTAAGGTGGGATGGACTTCAACTCCCAGAATTCCCCCGCCAGCCTCCGTGTTGCCTGGGGAGTTCTGGGAGTTGAAGTCCACCCACTGACCAACTTCTGGGAGTTGACATCCCATCTACCGACCAACTGAAATTAGAATAGGAAGAAATGTCCTACCTTTCCCAATCCTTATTTTACTATGTATGTATGTATGTATGTATGTATGTATGTATGTATGTATGTATGTATGTAAGGTATGTCCTTTACCTTGCAGAAAACTCCCTGCAATTCTTTAAACTAAAGTGACCTCAGAGAGACCCAACACCAGATGTGAGCCGGCTGATTTTGGCTCAGAGCGTGTTGTGCCAATTGGGTCCTGCGCCTGGCTTAAGGTTCCGTGTATCATGCGAACCCATGGACTTAGATGGCTTGACCAAATAAGCCTATCGTGGTTAGGGCTAGCCTACAAAAAGCCGGACCCGAGAGCGAGCTTATTATGGAGTCATCTGGATTTTCACAACCCAGTAATTCAATCTGTGGGGAACACAGCCTGTCGGTGCTATCACGCTCCTAATCTGTTGGAATATTCATGACTGGGAGAGCCATGTGATTGAGTCAGCCAATCGGGCTGAAGTGTTATTTGAGCATGTCCAGAAACTTAGCAAGAAGAAGGGTGTGGTTTAGTCTGTCCACCATTAAAGATTGCTGTGGAAACATCTCAACATGTGGTGAAGAAAAATTATTTAATTTGGGCTGCAAAAATGGAATGTTTTTTGAAAGCAAAAGAATTATGGGACATCGTAGCAGACCCCCCGCAAGTGCTTGGAGCAGCAGATCAAAAGGCTCATGATAAAGCTATGGCTTATCTTCTGTTAAGTCTGGGGGATGATCAATTCTTAAATGTAGCTGAATTAAAGTCTGCAAAAGAAATATGGCAGAAATTGAAAGCAGTACATGTTAATGTTTCTGCGTGTAATGTGGTCCAACTTTCAAGAAAGCTTTTCAGAATGAGTTTGCAGACAGGAGATTCTATGGAAGATCATTTAATGAAAATGCAGTCTAATTTTCTAGAATTGGAGCAACGTGGAGTAAAGTTTCCAGAGTCCCAGACAGTTTTATTAGTGTTAAATAGTTTGGATCAGAGCTGGGAGACTGTGTCAGCTATTTTTGAAAGTAAGCCAGAAGCAGATTTGAATTTGGAGGCTTTGAAATCGTGTTTATTGAATGAATATGAGAAAAGGCTTTTCAGCCATGCTGATGGAAAATTCCACAGGCGGGGGCCCAACAAGGAGTACAGTGGAAACTTACAGCAAGTCTCCAGCAAAATTTTCCACAAGCTGCCTATCTCTAGCAACAGCCGAGGTGTCTGCAGACAAGAGGAGAGCAGAGGCAGGAGAGATCAAGTTACACAGCAACAATTCTGCAAGCAAGATAAGAAAGCGTGTTTCATTTGTGGAGAGACAAATCATCTGCAGAAAAGCTGTGCACAGAGAAGAAATATGCAAGACAAGAGACATTATTTGCAAGGACAGATTGCAGTTGCAAAAGTTTGTTATAATAACAATAGAGACAAATGGTTGATTGACAGTGGGGCTAGTCAAACAATTGTTAATAATTCTGACTTATTTTCCAGATTTTTCCCAGGAAACCATGAAGAAGTGGCCTTAGCCAATGGTCAAAAGGCTAAAATCATTGGAAGAGGCGATGTGCAAATTCCATATTTGGAATCCAGGTTTACTGATGTGTTATGTGTACCTGAAATGGAGCATAATTTGTTAAGTGTGTCTAGTTTAGACAAGCAAGGTTATGAAACCACATTTGTTAATGGGAAGTGTATCATCCAAAGAAATGGGAATGTTTGTGCACAGGGCATAAAAGAGGATAATCTTTATGTATTGCAGGGACAAAAGGTCCCACATTATTCCCAGATATTTAAAAATGTAGCAGAACATAATTCGTGTGTTCATCTTCTGCACAGACGACTTGGTCATGCTAATTTTAAGGTTGTTCAACAAATGAAAGAATTTGCAGAAGGATTAGATTTGAAGGGATGTAAGGCATATTTGGATTGTGCAGTATGCAAAGCATCGAAATCCAAAGCATTCCCAGTGAGCAAGTTTAGCACAAGACAAACCACAAGAGCTCTAGAACTGGTGCATGCTGATTTAATTGGGCCTATGCAAGCCAGTTTGGGAGGAGCAAAGTATGCGCTGGTCATTGTGGATGACTACAGCAGGTTTGGGTTTTGCTACTTACTTAAGAGTAAAACAGAGGTGCTACAGCAATTTAAGCAATGGTTAAGTTTTGTAGAGAGAAGGTACAAACAACAGGTATGTCAGTTGCAAACTGACAGAGGTTCTGAATTTATGTCAACAAATTTTCAACAATGGTTGAGACAATTGGGAATAAGACACAGGCGCACAAATCCTTACACACCGGGGGAGAACGGAGTGGCTGAAAAGAGGAATGGTGTTTTGCAAACAATGAAAGACTCATTACTGGAGGATTCTGGTATGAGTAGGTCATATTGGGGTGAAGCCACACTGACTGCCAATTATTTAGTTAATAGGCTGTGGAGTTCATCCATCAATAATACTCCATATGCAATGCTATATGGGAGAAAGCCTTCTCTAGCACATTTAAAAATATTTGGAAGTACTGCATGGGTACATATTCCAAAGGCAATCAGAAGAAAGGGACAACAAAAGGCTAGAAAGCTCAGATTTGTGGGCTATGAGCCAGGCTCAAAAGGGTATCGCTTTAGCGATGGAAGTAAAAGGATAGTGATTTCAAGGTCTGCTAGTTTTGCAGAACAAAATTGGAACAGAATTGATGCAAATTCTGAAAATGTCTCACTTAGTGACGGTGATCCGCTTAGCGACGGTGATCCACTTAGTGACAATAACTCATTTAATGATGGTGAATCATTTTCTGAAGGTGTCTATGTTCAGGGAGGAGAGTCTGAACAAGATATGAAGCCAGAAAAGCTTGAAACACAAGTATAGGCAATGCCACGTAGGTCAGAGCGTAGGAACAGAGGGGTTCCGCCAGACAGGTATTCTGCCAGTAAAGTTAAAGTGTGTAATGTGTGGTATGAGCCAAGAAACTATAAGGAAGTATTGGCATTACCAAAAGTTGAACAAGAAAAGTGGAAGGAAGCCATGGATAAAGAGATGAAATCCATGGGAGATCATGAAGTGTTCACATCTATGACTTTGCCACAGGGTACGAAAGCTGTAGGATGTAAGTGGGTATATAAGAAAAAGGTATTACCCAATAATGAAGTACAGTATAAGGCAAGATTGGTGGCACAAGGTTTTTCTCAATTAAAGAATGTGCACTATGATGAGGTGTTCGCGCCAACTGTAAAAGCTGAGAGCATAAGACTAGCACTGGCATTAGCATCAGCATACAGGCATAGAATTTGGCATTTTGATATAACCACTGCATTCCTCAATGCTGAATTAGAGGAAGAAATTTATATGGTTCAAGCGCCAGGGTATGAAAATAAAAAGCCTAACATGGTGTATAAATTGAACAAGGCTATTTATGGGCTGAAGCAGTCAGCCAGAAATTGGAATATCTGTTTAGATACTGCATTGAAAGGTCTTGGGTTCAAGAGTTGCAAAGCTGATGGTTGCATATACACTGGAAAGTTACAAGGTGGGAATTGTCTACTATTAGCATTTGTGGATGATCTTTGTTTCATTGTAAAGGATGCATCACAAGTTAAAGAATTTGCTAATAAGTTAGAAAAGAAATTTGAATTAAAGAATTTGGGAGAAATAAAGAATTATCTCAGTGTAGAGATACAAAAAACTGAAAAGGGTTATATTCTCAGTCAAAGGAGAAAAATTGAACAATTATTAGAGAAGTATAACATGAAAGATTGTAATATTGCTCCTACACCTATGAGCACAGATTTTTACAATAGTTTGGGTGAGGACAAAAGTGAAGCCTGTGATCAGGAGATATATCACTCTGCAATAGGGAGTTTGTTATATCTGTCACAGTGGTCCAGACCAGACATAGCTTGTGCAGTGAGCATTCTAAGTCGCTTTACTGCTACACCTACAAAGTTGCATTGGATGGGTGTGAAAAGAATTCTCAGGTATTTGAAGGGAACTGTGAATTTGGGTCTTCAAATACAGGTCACTGAAGAATTAAAATTGAAATGTTATGTTGATAGTGATTATGCAAATGATGTAAAAACCAGAAAGTCTAATTCTGGAATTGTAATAATGTTTGGAGGGGCTTTAATTGGTTGGAAGTCCAGAAAACAAACAACGGTTGCTATTTCAACTGCAGAAGCAGAGTTTATTGCATTGTCTGAGTTATGTTCTGAAGTAGTTTGGTATGTACAGTTGTTACAAGATTTAAATGTAAATGTAAATGAAGCTGTTACTGTTTATGAAGATAATGCTGCTTGTATAAAAATGGCAACAGGTGACAGGGTGAAGAACAGAAGTAAACATGTGGACATTAAGTATTGTAATGTCAGGGAAGCTGTAAAAGAAAAATTGATACGTTTACATCATTGTTCTTCAGAGGATAATTTAGCAGACATGATGACCAAACCATTGGGTGGTGTCCATTATAGGAAATGTTTAAATCCAATAGGTTTGATGTCTCTCCCAGTAATGAAGGGAGGAGTGTTGGAATATTCATGACTGGGAGAGCCATGTGATTGAGTCAGCCAATCGGGCTGAAGTGTTATTTGAGCATGTCCAGAAACTTAGCAAGAAGAAGGGTGTGGTTTAGTCTGTCCACCATTAAAGATTGCTGTGGAAACATCTCAACATGTGGTGAAACAAAGTGGTATTGTAAATGTTTTATTCTACTTATAAAGAAGTTATTTGAATCAGCAAAATGCAGTTATCTTGTGAAGCTTCTGATTTATTGCGTAACTCTAACATAATCCAGTTTTCGCGTCTGAATCCAGTTCATCCCCCCAAAAAACGATCTTCTCAAAACCATTTTTGGCATTTTCTTCTTAAGAGAATAAAGCAGGGGTTAAATTCAGCAGGTTCTGACAGGTTCTGGAGAACCGGTAGCGGAAATTTTGAGTAGTTCGGAGAACCGGCAAATACCACCTCTGGCTGGCCCCAGAGTGGGGAGGGAATGGACATTTTGCAATATCCTTCCCCCAGGAGTAGGGAGGGAATGGGGATTTTGCAGTATCCTTCCCCTGCCACGCCCACCAAGCCACGCCCACAGAACCAACCGGTAGGGAAGATTTTTGAATTTCACCTCTGGAATAAAGGTTGCAATGTTATAGTCCCTGACTTTGGGTCAAATTCCCCAGATCCCAGTGGCATTTATTTCTGAATTTGATAAGGGACCAACTGGACGTCTCCAATACACTTAAATTACAAAATTACAAATGATATAAAAGGAAAGATTACTTCCAGAAATAAAACCCCGTTTCACACTTGCAGTTTAGCTGCCAGTGAAACTGGGGGAATTCCCAAATTAGACTGGTGTCCTAAAAATCACAAGAGTTCAATGAGGTTTAGTCCCCCCTTAGCAGGCATCGAAGACAGCTGCCTTCTGATACCAGTACATCTAGAACCCGGTTCCGAGCATGATTTACTCAGGAGTAAATAATACTCTTTCCGAACCATTCTCTCGCATAGGACTGCCGCCTTATGACTCTATTTACCCAGAAACAAGTCCCGTTCAATTCAATGGGGATGATGACACCCCCCTGAAATACGCGTAAATCAAACTTCCCCTGCAGGGAGAAAAGTGGGTAGGTTACAATTTCTGGCTGGGTTCAAGAATGCCGTGGTTTTGGCACGTGTGAGCAAGCCGTGCTTTTAAGGATAAATGTGTGGCACCCCGTAGCACGCGGGGCAACACTAAAATCCTCTTAGACGTTCAACCCCTGAGTCCGTTTCCGTCCGGAGCTCCGCTCGATGCGCAATTCTCTCCGGGTTCATATCTCTGGCGTTTGCTTTTTTCAGACGTCACTTGATAAACGCGTGGGCCGTTCAGGTGCGTCCGCTAATAAACGTTTGGGTTCAGAGAGTTGCGCTCGGTTATGCCAAGGTTAAAACCAGTGACACCCATAAAGGCAAGGGTGGGGTGCCCCTCCACCCGCAACTGCGGGTACAGGAGTCCTGGCCGAGTTAAACTGCTCGTGCCCCATTAGGAACCTGCTTGCTGTCCACTGCCTGGGCCGCGCGACCCGCACCCCAGAGGCATCTAGCAGGGGTCCCCAAACTTGGCAACTTTAAGACTTGTGGACTTCAACTCCCAGAATTCTCCAGCCAGCTATGCTGGAGAATTCTGGGAGTTGAAGTCCACAAGTCTTAAAGTTGCCAAGTTTGGGGACCTCTGATCTAGGCACTAAGACCGAGCAAACGGGCGGAAAACTGCTATTAAGAGCCTCTTCTCAGCCACTAGATGGCAGCAAAGAGAACCAGAAAACTCTTACGACGCTGCCATATAACTGCGGTGCGGATATTGCAGCTCGCTTTCACACTCAGCACGCGGGCTGTTGTTCTCCGTGTGTTGCTGCTTCTTCTCCCGTCCATTTAACTCAGATGGTCTCCCAACCTTGGCAACTTTAAGCCTGGCGCTTTGCTTTGAGGTTAACGTATTAACAGAGTTGGAAGGGACCTTGCAGGTCATCTAATCCAACCCCCTGCCCAAGCAGGAGACCCTACATCTGCCTCTACCTTACAACCTCCTGATTGTGAAGCAAGAGCTCCACCTCTAGGCCACAGCAGCTGCGTCCCAAGAACTAGGCTTATTGGATGAAACTGCCATTCTTCCAAGAAATATTTTAATTGCAGTTGCTTTAAAAAGGAAGGGGATAGGCGTTGGGTTTTTGTTTTGTTTTGTTTTGTTTTTTGTTTTGTTTTTTTAAACAGATGGGGCCAGAAGCCTCCCCGATGTGGAGACCCTGCCTCGCGGAGCTCTTTTCGCCAGCAGAAAGATTCCAGTTTCTGATTTAAGCGAATCGTCTGTCAATCCACTTTGGCACGCCTGCCCTTCGCTGCTGGTGAGAAATGGGGGGAAGTTTTGAATCCAGGACTGATTACGGAGTAAAGGGAAAGAGGAGGAGGAGGAGGAGGAGGAGGAGGAGGAGGAGGAGGAGGAGGAGGAGGAGGAGGAGGAGGAGGAGGGAACTGTCCTTCCTTACAAGACAGCTTTTTGGGAGTGTATCCCAATTATTGCTGGTGGCAGCGGCACAGTGGTTAGAATGCATTACTGCAGGCTGACTCTGCCCACTGCCAGCAGTTCGATCCTGAGGGGGCTCAAGGTTGACTCAGTCTTCCATCCTTCCGAGGACAGCAAAATGAGGACCCAGATTGTTGGGGCCAATAGGCTGACTCTGTAAACTGTTTAGAGGGAGGCTGTAAAGCACTGTGGAGTGGTATATAAGTCTAAGTACTATTGCTTGGGAAGGAAGGAAGGAAGGAAGGAAGGAAGGAAGGAAGGAAGGAAGGAAGGAAGGAAGCCAGCCAGCCAGCCAGCCAGCCAGCCAGCCAGCCAGCCAGCCAGCCAGCCAGCCAGCCATAGTGGCACAGTGGTTAGAATGCATTACTGCAGGCTGACTCTGCCCACTGCCAGCAGTTCGATCCTGACCGGCTCAAGGTTGATTCAGCCTTCCATCCAAGAGGATGGCAAAATGAGGACCCAGATTGTTGGGGGGGCAATACAAGCTGACTGTAAACCGCTTAGAAAGAAGGCTGTAAAGCACCGAGAAGCGGTATGTAAGTCTAAGGAGCTATTGCTATTTATCCCTAAATAATGCATTGGGCTCACACCTGGCAACATTTCAGGAAAATCTAAAATTCCAAGGCTGGGATCCCGTTTGCACTGTATGGACAAAAACGAGAGAGCAGATCCTGCACCGAAAGCCCATGATATGGTGACTATAAGGGGTGAAAATGTGAGATTTCCAGCCTGCTCCATTCCGTAGAATTCACAACCGCTTTTGTTGCAAAAGAATACATGCACGGTTCATTTGTTAGGATTGGTCGCACTGTCAGCCAGGTGTTCAGGCTGGATTTCGTCCACCTGTACAGTCCTTCCCAAGGTCCTGGGTTAGTTAGGCGGATCTTGTTGTATGATGAATGGTGTTAAAGGTATGGATGTCAGCAGGATGTAAGCCACTCCGAGGAAAGCTGCCTTCTGCAATTGACTGCTGTTGTCGTTGTCGTCATTCTGGACGGCTCTCCTTTCTCTCGCCTAGAGGCTTAGATTTGCCACGCCGAGGTCAACACAAAGACCGAAAACCCCAGTTCCTTAATCCATTCGCTTTGTCGATCTGGCCGGGATTTTTCCACTTCGTCAGCGGTTTGTGCTGGCTGAAACACGGGGGGCAAGCTGGCAGGCTCCAAACGGAGGTGGCGTCCACCGCGCGAGGCTAGGATCCTTCCCCGAAGATTAAAACCCGCGCAACTCCGTTGATGTCGTTGGAGACCCGCCCTTCTTTATGGCTGGGATGATCTTAACAGTAACAGAGTTGGAAGGGACCTTGGAGGTCATCTAGTCCAACCCCCTGCTCACACAGGAGACCTATGCTAGGGATTTGAACCGCCCGAACTGCCGACCTTTCTGATTGACAAGCTCAGTGTCTTAGCAACTGAGCCACCTAGTATCTTGAGTCCGATTACCCTTCGGGTAGCGCAGCAGCCCTGCGCTCCTAAATTGCCCCCCTCAAAAAAAGGGCTAGCGGAGATTTCACCCAATCCTTAGAAGCCACCCCGGCTCTCTTGTCCTCTTGGAGGACTCCCCCGGGGGTCCTTCCTCGTCCTCGCAAGCCCCCCCCTCCGATCCTCTGCTTTGGCTGGATGGGAAACCCAATGAACAGGGGTGGGCGAGGGGAGGAAGGGTCTCCAACGACCTGCTTGGGTGCAAACCTAAACTTGGGGGAGAAGAAAGCGCCCCCATCCGGAGCGCTTTCAAAGGCGAGAAACCCCCGGTTTTCTGACTAGCGTCCCATGCTGAGGCCTTTTAGGATCGCCTGCTCGGATCCCGGGCAGGGCGCTTTGGAATGTAGATGTCCCCGAAATGTTTCCAGGTGTGAGCGCAATGCACTATTTAGGGATAAATAATTAGGATAAATTTTTTAAAAACCCCGAATGATCTGTCTTGTAAAGAAGGAGAATTCTCCTCCTCCTCCTCCTCTTTCCCTTTATTCTGCAACCAGTCCTGGGTTCAAAACTTCCCCCATTCCAGGCAGCAGAAGGAAGGGTGGATCTGAGGTCAGCCTGCTTGGTTTGCCTTTCCAACGGTGGGGAAATCTGGGCGATTTGTCCGGATGCGTCTCCCGGTGGAGGGGGAAGGGGCTGAGTTCCAGGACTGGCGTCGGAAGAATCCAAAAGGCGCGGGGATCTTGCAGCGGCGGGATACGATCCACTTCCGGCAGGATCGCCCAGGAACCGAACGAAGGAACCCCCGCTAGTCAGTCAGATCCCTTACTGCCCGTGGCCGAAAACGTCTTTGCGGTGATCTATTCGGGCTTTTCTACCACTACCTATTTTGGCGTCCTTCCGCGGCAGGTAAAGGGAAGGATCGGCTCTGAGGTCCGTTGCCGGCTGGTTCTTCTCTGAACAGGAGAAACACTTTCCACCTCACCTAAAGCTGCTTTCTCAAAAGGCAACTGGACGTTCTGGTTTTTCCCTGAGGAGGTTTCGCTTCTCATCCGAGAAGCTTCTTCCGTTTCCTTCCAAGCTTCTTGGGGTGGGAAGCGAAACGTCTTCACACTTGGCCAATAAAGAATTCTATTCTATTCTATTCTATTCTATTCTATTCTATTCTATTCTATTCTATTCTATTCTATTCTATTCTATTCCATTCCATATTCTATTCTATTCTACTCTACTCTAATCTAATCTACTCTACTCTACTCTACTCTACTCTACTCTACTCTACTCTACTCTACTCTACTCTACTCTACTCTACTCTACTCTATTCTATCCCATTCCATTCCATTCCATTCCATTCCTATTTATTCTATTCTATTCTATTCAAGGAAAAACAAGAAAGTCCAGTTGTCTTTTGAAAAGGGGAAGAAACCCCCCCCCACACACACTTTTGGGACAACCTGGATGACGGCGAATCTTCATAAGACAGTTTCCCACCCTCCGTTTCTGAGGAAATAAATCATTGCCCCTCCCCCCACCTCTTTTCTAAATAAATCCTGGGCCACACGCGAGTGCTTTGCAAGAAAATAAACTCATTTATTGTCAAAGCATCCAACATACCCAGATAAACTATAAAGTTTTCAGCTCTCTTTTTTCTTTTTTCGAAGGGGGGGGGAGATAAGGGAGGGAAGGGAGAGGAGGGGAAAAAAGAAACACGTAGCTATTCAGACTTCATTTCACTGGCACAAAATTACACTTGGTACTGTATTAAAAGAAGATCTCTATTTACAGAACTTAAGACATTTTGCACCAAAGTCCTTAATCTTTTTCCCATGTGAAACATGCATTTCCCCATCGGGAACATAAAATGAATTCAAGTCTTTCTGGATTTTATTACTATTATTTTTGCAGAGGAACAAGGGGGGGGACTCATCAAATAATGCAGAAAAGCTTTGCATCCATTTTCCTTAATTTTTTTTTAAATTTTGCTTTATATCTAAAATAAATTTTTACCCTTACATATAGTTATTACAGCTAAACCATAAGTGCTTAATAATTTAAGTAGAAACGTATGACAAATGCATCAATATGTTGCAATATATGACATTTTAAAAATGTACTTTTAAAAGTTATTTACTTTTTTGGGGGGAAAGTGAAAATGCGTGCATTTGAAACAAAAGGGAGGGGACCAACCCACCCATCCCCTCTCTCTATTATTATTATTTATTATTATTATTATTATTTGCAAAGTAAACATATACACAGGCATAACATTTTCAAGAGTGGTTTTTGGATGCTCTGCTTTTGTGGCCGTCCACAATGCCCAAAATACATTTAAAAGCTTTCAAAACTCAGAATGATTGCAACTGGAAATGGACATGAAGCCTGGGACTGCACATGTTTACTTTGAAGAAAGACCAATTCAGCCCCATGCGATTCTCCTCAAAGTAAACATGTCCAAATCGTCCCAAGGATGCTTTTTTTTCAAGAGGCAATTGGACTTTCTGGATTTTTTTTCTTTGAAGACGTTTCGCTTCTCATCCGAGAAGCTTCTTCAGTTCTGACTGGAGCAGGGGTCCCCAAACTTGGCAACTTTAAGACTTGTGGACTTCAACTCCCAGAATTCTCCAGCCAGCTAGGCTGGCTGGAGAATTCTGGGAGTTGAAGTCCACGAGTCTTAAAGTTGCCAAGTTTGAAAAATCTGAACTGGAGGGTGGGGTCAGAGCTGAAGAAGCTTCTCGGATGAGAAGCGAAAGGTCTTCAAAGAAAAACCAGAAAGGCCAGTTGCCTCTTGGGGAGGAAAAATGCACCTTTGGGACAACTGCGACCTGGATGACTGAGAATCTCCGTAGACATTAAGCATGTACAAAGTTTCATTTCAAAATCTGGTGGGGTTCTTGTGAAAGCATCAATGCAGACTGCGGGAGTATTTCTAGCTACAAAAAAAAAATTGCTTCGTGTTTTGCTGTGCTCCATCAACAACTGCCAGCTGTTGAAATGGTTACTTGTGGATTACTCACAAGGAAGTGGTTTTAGATCTAAGTCTACTAACTTTCTTATGTTTTCACGTATAGGGGGGAAAAACCTTCAAAACTTGGTTCATAAGCTTACCTCTTTCTACCTCTTTCTACCTATTAACTCCCTTTCCTCATTTACCGTTGCCTCTAGATTTATGTAAGGAAACCAATAGCGCAGGGGTCCCCAAACTTGGCAACTTTAAGACTGGTGGACTTCAACTCCCAGAATTCTCCAGCCAGCTATGCTGGCTGGAGAATTCTGGGAGTTGAAGTCCACCAGTCTTAAAGTTGCCAAGTTTGAAGACCTCTGCGAAATAGCAGATCACATTCTTTGCATCAAAAGAGAAATATGCTTATTTATTTCTATAGGTTAATTGTGCATATTCCTAATATAGCACTGGAAACCTCCCCACAACTCCCCCCCCCCAAATATCTATGGGACTGGCTTGGTCATTTCCTACAATTTCCGTTCCACTGGAGCAACGCATCTAATGAACAGTCATTTTTGTAACTATTCCATGAGTTTAGGGAGATCAAAATGACACCCGAATGGGGCTTTGGAAGATTTCCCACTCAATGCATATATATATATATATATATATATATATATATATATATATATATATATATATATATATATATATATATATATATATATATATATATATATATATATATATATATATATATATATATATATATATATATATATATATATATATATATATATATATATATATATATATATATATATATATATATATATATATATATATATATATATATATATAAACCCTTCGTGGCTTGCATACCGTGGTTTAGCGAGATGCTAACTTCTGCCAATTGCAATTTGTGAACTAAAACATAAATAAGCCAGGATTAACTTGTTGCACAAACACAGCTAAGATTTCTTGAGCCCCCTTGCTATGGGCGTATGGCCTGGGGCCACCCATTCATTATGTGTGCTCCAAAATGCAATTTAGAAAAAGTGACATGCCAAAGTTTTTTTTCCCCCTGGTCATCCACTAGGCCAGATTGAAAAGACAGGATGGGAGTATTCCTAAAATCAAAGACTTTTGCAACTGCTAACATGTAAGGGTTTTGTTTTTCATTCCAGAAATGCACCGATAAGACGGCAGACCGTCTCAGAATTGAATGATCCCAGCATCTTCTCTTTTGCTGACATTGTGTTGTGGTTGTGGTGGTTGTTGCTTCTTTGTACTTATAACCGTGCTTTGTATATTTTTTTACGTGCCTGGGAGCATGCACACCTCCCACAAGGCCCTGCAAGCGTGTTGCGTTCTTTGCATCGCTCTACTACAACACTATCCTTTCCTCCAACTCTTTGGGCGCCTTTACACCAGGGCTCTCCAACCTTGGCAACTTTAAGACACGTGGACTTCAACTCCCAGGAGTTGAAGAAGTCCACAAGTCTTAAAGTTGCCGAGGTTGGAGACCCCTGCTTTAACACCACACATTTTTTTTAAAAAGCCGCGATCTCCTCCCTCTGGGATCCACCGTCCTCTCGTCCACGCCTTGCCGAAAAGCACCACTGCCGCCCCATCCAACCCACGCCCCGCAATCCTTACAAAAAGCGCAAAGGCGCCAGCTGCGGAAGCCAAGGGCCGGCGGCGCGCGTGTGCGTGGGATGGGGTGTGAGGATCCCGGGTGCAAGCGCAGCAGCGCCGGGTGTGTGTGAGTGTGGGTGTACGGGTGTGTGGATTCAGTTGTGCGACGTCATGTGCCGCGAGAGGTGGTGGCGCTCGCGGAAGGACTCGTTGCAAATGGGGCACTTGAGCTTCTCCTCGCGCCGCCTCTTCACCAGCGGCTCCAGCGCGTACTCCTTCTTGTGGTGGGAGCGCATGTGGTACACCAGGTCGGACGTCATGCGGAAAGAGGCGTTGCACTTGGCGCACCAGTTCTGAGCCGGCAGGCAGAGCGAGGTGAAGGAGGGCGGTAGCAGCGTCAGGGCCGAAGGCAGTTGGAGCTGGAGAGGGCCCGCGGCCGCAGCAGCAGCCGCAGCAGCCACGGCCGCCGCCGAGCTCTTGGGCCAGAAGGTGGTGGCGTAGACGAAGGGGCTCTGCTTGGGCAGACCACCACCACCACCACCACCTCCTCCTCCTCCTCCTGGCCCGATCCCACCGC
>JALIGW010000006.1:65976056-65978595 GCA_023053685.1 Diadophis punctatus similis
GGCTGTGTTTTGAGCAGCCGGGCAAGCTTTCCCCCCCTGACCCACTGAACCCCGAAGTGACAGAGCTACAGCTTGGCCGGATCTGGGGGGGTCCAATGAGATTGTTTCCTAGGGAAGCCGTTTGCAACCACACCTGCTCTTCGGTGGGATGGCACGTTCCAGCGGAGGAGGGATGGTTGAAATCCTGGACAGGAGAGGGACTAAGCCAAGCCAAGGAGGTCAACGCAGAGGGTCCGAGAGTGGCCCCCCATCCACCCCCAAATTGGCCGGAAAAGCAAGGCGTCGTAATTCAGAACCGCCTGTGGCCGGGAGCAGTTTTGAGCCTTTCCTTTCCAGGTCCTGGGAGCTTCCCAACGACTCGGAGATATTTTGCGCAGCCTTGTTAGGAAGGAGGATTTCTCTACACCCGATTCTAGATTTTCTTTTAGCGGCTGCAGAAACTAAAGTTCCAGCAATTAAAAAAAAACAAATGGAGGAAGAAATTTGCTTTTTTTATTCAGTTCAATTCACTGGGCCTCGTCTCCGCCCTCCCCCAACCCTTACACCGAGCTGCCGGATCGATTCTCCGGAGCAAAGTAGGGGGGGAAACCCAGCGGGGGAAACCTTAAAGGCAGCAAGAGCGGGGGATGCGAGTTCATTTGGGCCGCCGAGAAAACTGGTCCCAGTTTGAGGGCGACCTAAGAAATCTACCCACCCCGGCTTCACACTTGCACGTTTTTCGGCCCGGCTGGCCCGGTTGACGGGTCCAGCGGGCGAGCAAGAAGCAGCAGCTGAGAAGAGACCACCGCCGCCGGATTTCGAAAGCCTCCGGATGCGACGCTTTGAACTCTCCGACGCCGGTGGCATCTGGACCTGAAGGCAGTGAGATCCGACCTGTTTTCTCTCCCCCCACCCACCCACCCCCAGCTTCTAAACGCTGCAGAGGGACAAAGGCTGCTTTTTGTGGTGAGGGGGGGGGGGGGAAGAGCTGGAACAGTCACTAAAGCATCTCCTGCTCCTTCTTGCGTTTTGTTCCGTAGGGCACTTTTGCGCTTTAAGCGCGAAGGAGGTAAAAACGAGGCTTCCATTTCTCTGGCCCTTTCTCCTTTTTTTTTTCCGGGAAGCAGGCAAACTGCTTTGGAAGCTAGCAGGGTATTGAATGAACCCGTTTGCTGCGTTTCTCACCGCATCTGGAACTAAGCAAACGGGCTGGGTTCTCAAAGCAGGCGAGCGTCCAACGAAACGCTTCGTTGGTCGTCTGAATGGCTTTCCTACCTTCTTTCACTGACCGGTGGTTGCTCCTGCCTGCCTGCCTGCTCGCTCGCTGAACCGATTCAGCGGAGAAAAGCAGGCCGGCCCTAGCAGGCGAGAGTCCCGGCAGCCTTCACACCCACCCACCCACACACACACACACAATGCGGCCAGGCTGCGTCCTGGCCACAGGGCCGTTTTCCTGGCCACGGAAAGGAACGGTTGGAAGGGAATCGACTCGCCTCGATTTCAGCCCTGGGTAACTCAAAAGTTCCGGGCGGACGGCGAGAATTTGCCCCCCCCGTCTTTCCCCTCTGCCCCCCGTCTCTCTCTCTCTCTCTCTCTCTCTCTCTCTCTCTCTCTCTCTCTCTCTCTCTCTCTCACACACACACACACACACACACACACACACACACACACACACACACACACACACACACACACACTTTGCTTGCCCCCTTACCCGGAATATATAAGGGACGGTCCTTTTGTCCGTGGACTTGAGCGCCACAAAAAGCGATGCTGTCGTAGAGCGAGGTGTGGCTGAGCACGCAGGGGCCGAAGATGGCGTTCTCCGGGATGTCGCAGGTGGTGTACACCGCTGGTGGAAAATGTCCGTCAGGCACTGCTGGGACGGCTTTGGCGTCTCCATCCCAGATGCTCCCGGGCCACCCCCGCTTTCGTCCATGGCTTGGAAACGGGGGAAAGAAGAGGACGGTTGTCACGGAAACCCGCTCAGAAACGAACCCCCGGTGGTCCCGGGGACACCCCCCGCCCCCCCAAGGGAATGGAGTCCCTTTTTGGCTTTTACGTGACCCTTCCCCCAAAAGGAACCTGCGCATCACCTGCATTCAGTGCCCTGAATTCAATAGCAGCAAAAAAACTATCGCTTCCCCCCCCCAAAAAATTAAACCCCTCTTGGAAAAGGCGACTCCAACTCGGTGGAGATACCAATGTAGAAGCCTGCGACCTACTTTTCCTAACTTCCCCGCCCCAGAAACGTTCGGACGCGGAGGGGGCCTGTTTTCCTCTCTCCCAAAACACGCGCAAGGCCCCGGGAGCGTTTCTCTACCTTCAAACCGCCCATAGGAGGAAATTTTGGGCTCAGCGCGACGGCAGCGCAGCCCCAAGGCCGAACCGATCGCTCTCAAACCTCCGCTTGAACGGCTTGGTTTCTAGTTGGGAAGAGCAAAAAACGGTTGAGCCACCCAAACGGGGATTGCCCGTCCGAACAAGAAGAAGAAGAAGAACCCGAGAAATTCAACACCACAGAAAGGAGCGAAGGAGAAAAAGCGAGACTTTCTGAATC
>JALIGW010000006.1:65978695-65988695 GCA_023053685.1 Diadophis punctatus similis
CTGCTGCTCAAGCAAAAGACCCAATGCCATTTCAGACCAATGGCTGTCTAATCTCTTCTGGAAAAAAACTTCCAGTGTTGGAACACTCACAACTTCTGGAGGCAAGCCGCTCCAATGATTACTTGTTCTCACAGTCAGGAAATTTCTCCTTAGTTCTAGGTTGCTTCTCTCCTTGATTAATTTCCACCCTCTGCTTCTTGTCCTGCCTTCAGATGCTTTGGAGAATAGGCTGACCTATTTGGACCAGCCCCTGGGGCCTCCCAGCTTCTGCCGGCCTATGGTGTGTGTGTGTGTGTGTGTGTGTGTGTGTGTGTGTGTGTGTGACTGTCATGTTCCTATGCCACCATCCACTTACTTGGCTTCTTTAGATGTATGGATGACAATGCCCCTCCCTCCCTCCCTCCCTCCCTCCCTCCCTCCCTCCCTCCTTCCTTCCTTCCTTCCTTCCTTCCTTCCTTCCTTCCTTCCTTCCTTCCTTCCTTCCTTCCCAACCGATTTCCACTGACTATCATTTGTGTGTTATTTTTGGCTGCCTCAAATGACCTCCGGACAAAAAGGCAAGACAGACATGGAAGAATTGTTCTCCAGTCATAGTTGTGGTCCTCCCCCTCCCTTCATTTTTCAAGGAGCAATGCAGCTCAGGTGTGAGAAATTAGCACCATTTATTTATTTATTTATTTATTTATTTATTTATTTATTTATTTATTTATTTATTTATTTATTTATTTATTTATTTATTTATTTATTTATTTATTTATTTATTTATTTATTTATTTATTTATTTATTTATTTAAATTTCTATGCCGCCCAACTCCGGGGGACTCTGGGCGGCTAACAACAGGTATAGAAACATATAATCAATAAAAGCAATTAAAAAAAAATGTTAAAATACTATCAATATTTTAAAAAGAACTTTCACTCACACCCCGCCTGCCGGAAGAGCCAAGTTTTTATTGCTTTACGGAAGGCCAGCAGGGTGGGGATAGTCCTGATCTCTGGAGGAAGCTGGTTCCACAGGGAGGGAGCTCCCACAGAGAAGGCCCTCCCCCTCGGCCCGACAACCGACATTGTTTGGTCGATGGGACCTGGAGGAGGCCGACTCTGTGGGTTCTAACCGGTCGTAGGGAGGTATGCAGCAGGATGCGGTCCTGAAGGTAACCTGGCCCTGAGCCATGTAGGGCTTTAAAGGTAACGACCAACACCTTAAATTGGATCCGGAGACTAATGGGCAGCCAATGCAGCTGGCGGAGGATCGGTGTTACGTGGGTGCATCTGGGTACACCCACCACAGCTCGCGCAGCTGCATTTTGCACCAATTGCAGTCGCCAGACACTCTTCAAAAGCCTACTGAGGCTTCCCAGGCATTCAGTCAAAAGACTAAAGTTTTGTGGAGGGAGGGGCTGCTGGAGGAGCATTCCCTATCCTTTGAGAGAAAGAGCTAGCCATTTGGGGAAGACAAGTTTTATTTTATTTTATTTTTATTTTATTTGTATGTCAAGCATGTATAAGATAACAGATATAAGTATAAACATGATTATGAATACATGAAATGGATACGAATAAATGGGGACAGTAGGACAGGGACGGTAGGCACGTTGGTGCGCTTATGCACGCCCCTTACAGACCTCTTAGGAATGGGGTGAGGTCAACTGTAGACAGTCTAAGGTTAAAGTTTTAGGGGTTTGGGGAAGAAACCACAGAGTCAGGTAGTGCAGTGTTTTTCAACCTTTTTTGTGCAAAGGCACACTTTTTTCATGAAAAAAATCACGAGGCACACCACCCATTAGAAAATGTTAAAAAAATTTAACTCTGTGCCTATATTGACTATATATAAAGTAATTCTCTTGAACAGGAATCAAATAAACAAAAAGAAATTATTTTTTCTTTCTTTCTGTCTGTCTGTCTGTCTTCTTTCTTCTTCTTTCCTTCCTTCCTAACATCTCTTTTTCTTTCTTTCTGTCTTCCTTCCTTCCTAACTTCTTTCTTTCTGTCTGTCTGTCTTCTTTCTTCTTCTTTCCTTCCTTCCTAACATCTCTTTTTCTTTCTTTCTGTCTTCCTTCCTTTCTAACTTCTTTCTTTTTCTTTCTTTCTTTCTTTCTTCTTTCTTTCTTTCTTTCTTTCTTTCTTTCTTTCTTTCTTTCTTCTTCTTTCTTTCTGTCTTTCCTGTCTTTCTGTCTTTCTTTTTCTTTCTTTCTTTCTGTCTGTCTTCCTTCCTAACTTCTTTTTCTTTCTTTCTTTCTTTCATTCTTTCTTTCTTTCTTTCTTTCTTTCTTTTCTTTCTTTCTTTCTTTCTTTCTTTCTTTCTTATTTTCTTTCTTTCTTTCTTTCTTTCTTTCTTTCTTTCTTTCTTTCTTTCTTTCTTTCTTTCTTTCTTTTCTTTCTTTCTTTCTTTCTGTCCATCCGTCTGTCTGTCTTCTCCTTCCTTCCTTCCTTCCTTCCTTCCTTCCTTCCTTCCTTCCTTCCTTCCTTCCTTCCTTCCTTCCTTCTGTCTTTCTCCCTGTAGGAGAAAGAAGGAACCTCTGTTGCCGTCTCCCGCGGGGCTGCAGCCACCCGACTGAGTCCCCGACCATGGCAGCATCCCTGCTGTTCTCCGGCCAAGTGGCGAAGGAGCCCTGGAGCCCCTGACGCCGCCCTGCATCTCGGTCTCTTGGGGCTTGTCCGGAAGCCTGCTGGGAAGGCTGCGACGCAGGGAGGGAATTGCCGCTCCGGCATGACTCTGTGGCTGACCGGGGAGCCGCGTCCTTGTTAACAATAGAGAAGCTGCGCGGAGCAGAGGTGCCTGGCGAGCGAGGCGAGTGGCTGCATCGGCGGCAGGCTCCTGCCCGCATCTCCCGCCCGCTTGCCCACCTCTTGCCTTAGCATTTAAAAGAATGAGAGGCGGGCGGGCGAGAGACGCGGGGAGGAGCCTGCAGCCGATGTAGCCACTCACCTCGCTCGCCAGGCGCCTCTGCTCCGCGCAGCTTCTCCATTGTTAACAAGGACGCGGCTCCCCGGTCAGCCACAGAGACATGCCGGAGCGGCAATAGCAGCTCCTTCCCTCCCTGCGTCGCAGCCTTCCCAGCAGGCTGCCGGACAAGCCCCAAGAGACCGAGATGCAGGGCGGCGTCAGGGCTCCAGGGCTCCTTCGGCCGCTTGGCCGGAGAACAGCAGGGATGCGCCCGCCCGTTTTTGAGCTGCCCCCAGAGCAGTGAATCAGCTGGGATCGGCGTTTAACACGCAGGTAGAGTTTTGGCTTGTAATTTTAGTTTTAAAACTGCGTGTTATACGCCGATAAATACGGTAATAGAGGCATCTCTGTGTCCCGAAACCAACTTTCGGGACACAGAGATGTCCCGTAGCAAAAACACCCGGCGGGTGTTTTTCCCACGGCACACCTTACACTATGTCACGGCACACTAGTGTGCCACGGCACAGTGGTTGAAAAACACTGAGGTAGTGCATTCCAGGCATTGATCACTCTGTTGCTGAAGTCGTATTTCCTGCAAACGAGTTTGGAGCGGTTTACTTTAAGTTCCCCACCCTCCTTTGTTTCTGGGCTATTGGCAGCTCCTGGGACTAACACAGTAAGGCAGCCATTCCCAACCTTCCTAATGCCGCGGCCCGCGACCCACCCCCGCACCACTACCGCGACCCACCCCACAGCCACCATTTGGGTTCTTTTACCCTCTGCGTGTGCGCAAAGCATTCTGCGCATGCGCAGAGAGTAAAAGAACCCAAATGGCGGCATCTGGGTGAAGTCTCCAGATCCGGGCGAGGTCTCCGCAAAAGGTGTGTGCGGCTGCACGGAGAGAGCCATCCCCTTCGCAGAGTCTTTCCCATCTACCTGTAGCGTTCGGGGCGAAGGGGGTGGCTCTCTCCGGGCAGCCGCCTGTCCTGGGCCCGCCGAAGTCACACACGCCTTTTGCGACAGGACTCAAAAAGCTCCCAGAGGCAACACGCTAAGCGAGCGGAGACCTCGCCCGGATCTGGAGACTTCGCCCGGACACTGCCATTTGGGTTCTTTTACCCTCTGCACATGTGCAGAACACTTTATAAGGTCAGCTGCAGTTCCCCTGAAAGTGTCAATTCAAACCTACTCACGTCACGCAGGGGTGAAATCCAGCAGGTTCTGACAGGTTCTGAAGAACCGGTAGCGGAAATTTTGAATAGTTCAGAGAACTGGCAAATACCACATCTGGCTGGCCCCAGAGTGGGGTGGAAATGGAGATTTTGCAATATCCTTCCCCTGCCATGCCCACCAAGCCACGCCCACCAAGCCACACCACGCCCACCAAGCCACGCCCACAGAACCGGTAGTAAAAGGTTTTTGGATTTCACCACTGGTCTGGAGCCATATAATCTGAGATACAATCCTTTGTTGAAATATGAATCACAATCTCAGTTTTAGCTACAAAGCACTTGAAACTACCGTATTTTTCAGAGTATAAGACGCACCAGAGTATAAGACGCACCTTAGTTTTTGGGGAGGAAAATAGGGGAAAAAAATCTGCCTACCAGGTATTCATCTGGCTAGCGTCCTTAGTCTGGTCAGCTTCAGCACATTATTTATCCCCTGGTTAGGACTTAAAAAAACCTTCTTCTGAGAGAGTAACAATGAAAGAGCCTGCAAGCCAGTAAGAGCTGGGAAGATCATTAGCACCTGGTTAGGGCTATAAAAAAACTTATTCGGAGTAAGTAGAGCAATGAAAAAAACCCTGCAAAGACTTAGGGCTGGAAAAACATTCTTCGGAGAGAGTAACAATGAAAGAGCCTGCAAGCCGGTAAGAGCTGGGAAGATCGTTAGCACCTAGTTAGGGCTGGAAAAAAAGCTTCGAAAAAGCTACATTCAGAGTATAAGACGCACCCAAATTTTCAGCCACTTTTAGGGAGGAAACAGGTGCGTCTTATACTCCGAAAAATACAGTAAGCCATTGATCAAGAACCAGGACCACGGAGTGCTCCTGTAGTATTTGTGCCAAGGATTAAAGTTAAGGAAAGGAAGGAAGGATGGGGAAAACAAAGAGAATGAAGGCAGGAGAAGACTCAGCAATTTATGTCATATCCATTGAGCTATGCAGAAGGAAGCAGAGAAACAGATATGGCAAGTTACCAAGGGGGTAAAAAGGGGGAGTGGAGAGATGGAGCAGTAGGAGGAAAAATATTCTGCATCGGTAGAGTTGGTTAATACAGGTAGTCCTCAATATACGGCCATAGCGGAGCCCCAAGTTTATGTTGCTCAGTGAGAAATTTGTGAAATGAGTTTTGCCCCGTTGGGTGAGAGGCAGATTTCCCCCCCTTGTTTTCCTTCCCAAAAGCTAGGTGCGACTTATGGTCCAGAGTGTCTTATAGTGCAAAACAGACAGTGTATGTGACGGTTGACAAATTAGTGCCCAGAAGAATTGGCCCTGTGGGGTTGGACTGCACCCACCCTGCAGGCTATCAGTGAAAGCCTGGTTCTTTTCTTGGCTGTTTGGGTCAGGAAGACTAGAATTCCCACCTGCACCTGGGTCTGATTTTTGTTTCTTTGTTTCTTTTCTTTGTGTGTGTGTGTGTGTGTGTGTGTGTGTGTGTGTGTGTGTGTGTGTGGAAAATTTTAGTTTATTCTAAGGTTAAAATACAAAATGTAAACATATTTGAAAAAGACAAAAAAAAGACAAAAAAAAGGCATTAACAAGAAAAAGTGTCTTTTAAAAAAACCCTAACACATATACGCATAATATCCTCCCCAGTTGGAGGCTAATTAGTATAGTACATTCATTTAGATCAGGGGTGTCAAACTCAAGGCCTGGGGGCCGGATGCGGCCCGTGGGGGTGCTTAGATCTGGCCCACGGGGCCGCCCTAGAAACAGCAAAGGACTGGCCCGCGGTGCCTCTGACAGTGGAAATGGAGCTCGGGAGGGCCACGTGTGCCCCCTCCCCGCGCTCCATTTTCACTGGCAGAGGGTGGCAGGAGGCGGGGTCGCAGCTGAAAATGGAGCTCTGGAGCCCGTTTTTCCTGGTAGAGTGCTTGGGCCACCACCCAACACGAGTGACGTCAAGCTGGCCACGCCCATCCTGGCCACACCCCCCTCCCCCCGCAGTCAAACACAACCCAGATGTGGCCCTCCATGAAATTGAATTTGACACCC
This sequence comes from Diadophis punctatus similis, assembly GCA_023053685.1. NCBI lineage: Eukaryota > Metazoa > Chordata > Lepidosauria > Squamata > Dipsadidae > Diadophis > Diadophis punctatus. The sequence goes on from JALIGW010000006.1 coordinate 65,984,803, forward strand.
CTGATCTAGATGAATGGTTTGTTTCTTTTTAGCCAATCGCATTGTCCTTTTGTTTATCTTGGGGGCATTTTCATTTGTGGGCTTACCGTAGGGGCCACCCAGAATAACCTGGTTTGAATCGGAGGATCCCCTAAATGCTATAAATACCTGATATGGATCAATAAGCACCCAGCTACATAGATAAATTATCGAGTGGGAGATGGAAGGGGCAAACATGGCTTTTTGAGGTCAAGATAGAGATTGGAGAACCTATAATGATGGAAACATGGGAAAAATATGGGTTAGAAATGTTAAATTTACACAGGCTCAAAATTTAAGAGAAAATTTTTACAAAATGTTTTACAGATGGCATTTTAGACCCAAAAAAACTAGCTTGTATGTACCCAACTTCGCAACCTAAATGTTGGAGATGTGAATGTGAGGATGCTACATATTTCCATATATGGTGGACTTGTAAAAAAATCAAGGCTTTTTGGATAAAAGTTTGGTGGATTATACAAAATATCTTAAAGAAAAAGATCAAGTTCACTCCACAGTTTTTTTTGTTGGGAATAATTACGGATTGTTCTGTTATAGAGACTAATTTGATTTTGAACTTTATAACTGCTGCCAGGTTACTGGTGGCACAATACTGGAAGAAGGAAGATACGCCTACAATTGAAGAATGGACATTAAAAGTTTCACATTTGGCTGAAATGGCCAAAATTTCATCATACCTTAAGGACCACTCAAATGAAAGATATATATTGGAATGGAGTAGGTGGACTGAATATATTCAAAATAAGTATCAGATTAAGAAAACCCAAATAGTTTATTAATGTTAAATGTCTAAAAAAATTTAGATTATACTTTCAAGTTTTTGAGTAATAAGGAGTTAAGAATTAGAAAAATATTTTTGAATTAATAATCTTGTTAGGTTATTCTAGTTTTATGCTTTTTTTAAAATTATACCTTGTGCTTTTTCTGGGAAGTCCGGGGGGGTGGGGTGGGCGAGAGGGGCGGGGGGGTGGAGGGGAGAAGGGGGGATGGAGGGGGGAAGGGGGGGAGAAAAGAGAAAAATGTATGTACTTTGTACTTTTAAAACTTTTTAATAAAAAAAAAGATAGAGAGCAACCATGCAGGGGGTTTTGGTGTTGGGGTGCAGGCAAGGCAGCTGGGTCAAAGAGCAAAGGTCAGAGATGCAAATGAGCTGCTTAGACCTGGGCAGCCCCCATCATTTGGCAGCGGCTGTGAGGTGGCAGCCTGCTATTGGAGGAAAAAGCTACGGTACATGTAATGCATGGACTCTTATGCAGCCTCTGGTTTGCTAGTCCAGCAATGTTGCAGGCTGCAACATTTTTACTCTCTAGCTACTACCTCCTCGTAAGAGATGCGAAGGCCTCACTCTAAAGGCAGGGGCATTTCTCACTTTGTCTTTGGGGCCAGGGAGTGGGAAGGCTGCCATTATCCCCAGCAGTAGGCGGGCAGATCCGGCCAGCTTAATTTGTCTTGCCTCTAACACAAAAAAGAGACGTGTAGGGGGAAAAAAGTCAAAGAGAGAGGTGGGGAGAGAGAGGGAGAGGAAAAAGGGAAATGTTAGAAAGCCACAAAAGCATATGTCTCTTCGTGTCTCATTATATATTTAAATGGCAAACATTCCAGTCAGTTTGCTCGACAATGGGAAACAAATGGGAAATTAAATGGGAACGAATATATACACAGCCCACATTTCTTACCGGCCATTCAATGGGGGACCTGCAGTTGTAAAAGTCTGGTTGGAATATCGAAGGAGAGGTGAGGTCTGTTCGGTTATTGAATAATTGATGGAGAACGGGTGGCCTTCCAATTTGGTCGCAGCTGCCAAGCCTGCTTATTTATCTCTCTCTTTTTTGGGGGGGGGGGAACCAAACAAGCTGGGGCCATCACAAAAACAAATGACGGCCACGTGCTCAGGGAACAAATCTTATGACTCGAATGAAACTTTTCCTGGAGTTTGACCTTAACTTTGCGCAATGCGCTTAGAACAGGGGATCATAACTTCCATGCTTAGGAAGTAAAATCAATTACTTCTTCTCTGGATCCTCCATCATTGCATTGATCTCCCCAACTGCACCTCCCCTCCATCTAAAGCAGTGGTTCCCAACCTTTTTGTGATCGAGTACCACTTGGAGGTCCTGTACAGTCGCCGCGTACCACCTGGTTCCAGAGAAACTAAATTTCCATAATTGTACCATTCCTTTTTTGGCCCCGCGCATCCAGCAACTGGATTCTCGGGCCGCTGGGACCAGGTGGGTGGCGTGTGGCAACAGTTGCAAATCGTTGCCAGATTATCTTGTGTTAGGCAGTAAACATTTTTGTGAAGTAAAAAATAACTAACTAAAAATCGTTCATGACCCCAAAAGTGTTCGCGTACCACCTGGAAGGCCCTCGCGTACCACTAGTGGTACACGTACCACAGGTTGGGAACCACTGATCTAAAGTGATGGGATTCATTTTTTTACTACCGGTTCTGTGGGCGTGGCTTGGTGGATGTGACATGGCTTTGTGGGCGTGGCAGGGGAAGGATACTGCAAAATCTCCATTCCCTCCCCACTCCAGGGGAAGGTTACTGCAAAATCCCCATTTCCTCCCGATCAGCTGGGACTCGGGAGGCAGAGAATAGATGGTGGTGGGGCCAGTTCTCCAAACCGGTTCTCCAAACTACTCAAATTTTCCCCTACCAGTTCTCCAGAACTGGTCAGAACCTGCTGAATCCCACCTCTGCCGCCGTCCCCATCTTTTAGCCTTCTCCGACTTCATCCTTTCAGAGGAAGCCATGTCTTGGAGAGCCACTCCACCTTCTTAGTGTAGTTCCGAGAACGGCGAAAGCCGAGGCAGCCGTAGCCTAAGCGATTGCGTCGGCAAACTCTAAAAAACCTTGGCTCTTTGGCTTCCTGTGCGAAAGAGAGATTTCTGAGGGGAAAAAGGAGCAAGCGAAAAGAAGAGGGGGAACTAGCTGGAGACCCGTGGAAGGAAACTCAAAACTCAGAGGAAGAGGGAAAGGAGAGAGAGAGGGAGGGCGAGATTTATTTTCTCCAGTCGTAAATCTTGTCTCCTTGTTCTTCTGCCCAATGAAGCATGATAAAGTCCTTTTCCATAAAGTATTCAGCCTTAAAAGCCACAAAGCTCACCCAATCAGTAGCCATCTGTTTCCCCCCCACCTCCCCTCATAACAGTGACTCCCAAAGAGGAGGGGCAAAGGAGTCCACAGAGAAAGGACCCCACTGTTCCAGCCAGGGGTGGGGGGGGGTGGGGGGGAAAAACCAATGAATAGCAGTGGAAATCTTTTAGTTTTTCCTTGCAAATCTGTATCTATAGAGACTGAGGGAGAAAAAGAGAACCATTATATCGATACAACAATTGTCAAGTGGGATACAAAAAAGGGACAAGGCATCCAGGGGGCAACCTGAGCAGGCAGCCCAGTTCCTGGCGTGAAAGCAGGGCCTAACAGATTTATAGAAAACTTTAATTGGTTTTCAATCGGGAGACAAAGCCGCAGAAGCCAAACAGAGGAAAGTGGCAAAGTGTTTCACACCGGGGTCTTCGCAGTACGAGGTCCATTCAAGGGACAGCTCATAATTTATTTATTTTTTTTAAAAAAAAAGAGGGGTAAGTGTTCCTTTTCCAGCTTGGAATAGGCTTCTTCTTCATCATCCATATTCTCTCTACACACACACACAGACACACAGACACACAATTTTTGCAATGGAGAATTTGCATACCTTCCAAACAGGTGTTTTGAAAAAAGAAGGGAAATTTAAAAAGAGAGTGAAAAAAAGTCGATGGCTGCACCCTGATGAAAAACATGCTTCAGCGGGGTGCTCAAACAGGCCACCTTCTTCTCTGGCAAAGGCTTGAACGAATCGCCAAAAACT
>JALIGW010000006.1:65993695-66016195 GCA_023053685.1 Diadophis punctatus similis
TCTATTCTATTCTATTCTTTAGTCAAGGATTGATTTATTGATTCTTCTAGAGTACCGCCAGTCGCAATCTCCAAATTTCTAATATGTCGACTTTTATCTTCTTTCTCTCTCTTCTTGCTTTTACAGCCATGGACCTACGGCCACAACAGAAGAGATTGAAAATTTGGGTGCGTCTTATACTCAGAATGTAGCTTTTTCAAAGCTTTTTTTCCCAGCCCTAATGAGGTGCTAACGATCTTCCTGGCTTGCAGGCTTTTTAATTGCTGCTCTCTCCAAAGAAGTTTTTTTCCAGCCCTAAGTCTTTGCAGGCTTTTTTTCATTGCTACTTGCTCCGAAGAAGATTTTTTTCAGCCCTAACCAGGGGATAAAATAATGTGCTGAAGCTGACCAGACTAAGAACGCTAGCCAGATGAATACCTGGTAGGCAGATTTCCCCCCCACTATTTTCCTCCCCAAAAACTAAGGTGCGTCTTATACTCCGAAATATTCAGTAAATGGGGGCCTCAATTGTGGTTGACTTTTTTTTTTGCATGCTCTTTGGACACTGCTCCCTTGATCTGTCCTAGTTTGACAGGTGGTTTGGCTCACTTACATGAGCCATCTAGCTGAGGCACTGCTCTTCGGGGCTGCCTTTTGCTAGAGGAAAATAACCACACCGTTAAGTTGTTCACGTTGTTCCTTCTTTCTCCCTGCCTCTCATCGTTAGTCAAAATCCATGCACTGAACATGGTTTCCCTCGAGAGATGCTAAAAAAATGTATGATAATTTTGCATCTCTGTTATTGAAAAAAAAAACAAAGGGAACCAATACACTTAATATCGCCCCTGTGTAATTATACAGGATTAATTGTAGAGCTATCTGGTTTCCATAAGAGAAAATTGGTTTTTTTTATTATTGGGGGGAGAGAACAGACATCAGATTATGTTAATGGATCTTTCCTTGCGTGGTTTTCCATCTCCTTATTTTTGCATATGGACGTTCCCCAGATCACTGGACAATCAGACTTAAAAGACCCGTTAACATGAACGTAGCAGGTCAGAAAAAGCATTTATTTGTAAGGGATTAATGGGGGCCTTGTATAATGCTGCATTTTCAGAATTACTCTTTGGATTAAGAGGCCGATATAGCAAAGAGACATATTTGTATTTTCTATCCATTTTGATTACTGCTTACTGGAGGATTCAGGATGGCTGGGGAGAGCATGGAGGTGAAAAAATATATGAAATCAGTTTTATGGAGCGCATTTAAGAGGACGGTGGTGTCTTCCTCTTCAATACATACAAACACACACAAATATTGTAAGCCAGTGTTTCTCAACCTTGGCCACTTGAAGCTGCGTGGATTTCAACTCCCATAATTCCCCAGCCAGCTTTGCTTTGTTGGTTGGGGGAATTCTGGGAGTTGAAGTCCGTGCATCTTCAAGCCACCAAGGTTGAGAAACACTAAGATCTTATTCTGTTTCATTCTGATTCCAACCTGGCAGGATGGATAATCTATCTAGATATTTGACGTTAGATTTCGTAGTGTTTCTCCCTCAAGCTCTCTAGTGAACCAAAATTCCCTTCTATACATCTTTGCCTAAGAATATTATGAGCTTTGCTGGCTGGGGAATTATGGGAGTTGAAGTCCGTACATCTTTATTAAAGTTTGTTTCAAAAATTAAAACCAGAAACACACACAGATGACTGATTCAGCTGGATTCAATGAACTTCTTTATATACAAGAATATAGATAAAGTAAATTTTACAATACCAATATAGATTCTTTTTCAAGCAGTTACAGGTAGCAGAGAACAGTTAGTTTCATTTCAGCAGCAGACAAGCACAGAGAGGAGAGCGTACAGAGTGGGCAGAGAGCAGAGTGGAGACTGGAGCCACACCCAGCCTTAAGCTTAAGTTTCAGTTTCGATTCTCTGCACAGACTCAGAAGTGGTTAGCTCCCATTGGCTGACTTAGTTGCTATGCCTATTCATTGGCTAACCTTGTTAACATGGCTCTCCCAGTTCATGAATATTCTAACAATCTTCAAGTGGTTGAAGAAACACTGTTCTAAGCTAAGTCTCTGTGGAGTGGGCGGCATACAAATGCAACTAATAATAATAATAATGTGTGTTGCTCTACAGTTAGTCCTTGACTGATGACCCTTTGTTCAGCAACCAAAGTTACGACAGTGCTGGAAAAAGTTACTTATGACCAGTCCTCACACTTGCAACCAGCACAGCACCTCCTATGGTCACATGATCAAAATTTAGGTGCTTGGCAACCAGGTGCCTGGCAACCAGCATGCATTTACGACACTCCTGGTGTCATGAGGCTGCCAATTTGTAACTTTCCCAATTGGCTTTCGACAAGCAAAGTTAATGGGGGGACCTGGATTCACTTAATGACCGTGGCAAAAAAAGGTTGTAAAATTGGCCAAAACTCACTTAGTGACCACTTCATTTAGTGATGGAAGTTCCAATCCCAATTGTGGCTGTAAGTTCAGAGCTACCTGTATATCAAACTTTTTTCAATTCTCGGCATGCTGGCTGGGGAATTCTGGGAATTGAAGTCTACTCGTCTTAAAGTTGCCAAGTTTGAAAGTCACTGGTCTGTTGGGATTGACTTGTTCTAACCAATTAAATATATCTTTGTACTCTTCTGTATGATTTAGTCAAAGTGGAAGATGGATCAGTGATACCAGAGCCAGAGATATTATCTTTAAATATGAATTCAATTCGTCTTTGTGATTGATGTTATATTAATAGGCATTGTTCACACACTTGCAATTATATTAACATAAGATCTGGAAACTTGCATTCAAACATAAAGAATGCAGAGTTGACTCCACTTTCCTGTCCCCTTTTAAAGTGGCACAAACTATCCATTAAAAAGCAACTAAGAGCAGAAAGCGATGCGTGGTGGTGATTTGTACAAGAAAGCCTCGTGGCTTTTGGTGGGATTTCTCTCTAGGGAAATGTTTGAAGGAATGCAGATTTCAAGACATGCTCAGATTTAAATATAGCCAATTTAAGCTCTCTTTGCTAGAAGATTGAGACAGCACACTCAAGGGATTGCCATCAATGGTGCAACTTCTAGAAGAAGCTGCAGAGGTTTGTCCTTCCTTCCTTCCTTCCTTCCTTCCTTCCTTCCTTCCTTCCTTCCTTCCTTCCTTCCTTCCATCCATCCATCCATCCATCCATCCATCCATCCATCTATCTATCCTCCCTCCCTCCTTCCTTTTCCTTCTTCCCTTCCCCCTTTTTCTTCCTCCCTCCCTCCTTTTCCTTCTTTCCTTCCTTCCTCGCTCCCTCTTTCCTTCCTTCCTTCCTTCCTTCCTTCCTTCCTTCCTTCCTTCCTTCCTTCCTTCCTTCCTTCCTTCCTTCCTTCCTTCCTTCCTTCCACAGAACAGAACAGAACAGAACAGAACAGAACAGAACAGAACAGAACAGAACTCTATACCATTTCTGACAAATGGTTGTCCAATCTCTTTTTAAAAAACTTCTATTGTTGGAGAATTCACAACTTCTGGAGGCAAGTTGTTCCACTGGTTAATTGTTCTGTCAGGAAATTTCTTCTTAGTTCTAGATTGCTTCTCTCCTCAATTAGTTTCCATCCATTGCTGCTTGTCCTGCCCTCAGATGTTTTGGAGAATAGCTTGACTCCCTCTTGTTTCTTTCTTTCTTTCTTTCTTTCTTTCTTTCTTTCTTTCTTTCTTTCTTTCTTTCTTTCTTTCTTTCTTTCTTTCTTTCTTTCTTTCTTTCTTTCTTTCCTTCCTTCCTTCCTTCCTTCCTTCCTTCCTTCCTTCCTTCCTTCCTTCCTTCCTTCCTTCCTTCCTTCCTTCCTTCCTTCCTTCCTTCCTTTCATCACAGAAGGTCCGTTGGTATCTGTGTGGCAATGACAGTAATATGATTTATGCGGGGCATTAAATTACAGGCTGGGACGTGAGAATACCTATATGCGTGAAGAAAGCTGTCGTTTTCTTTCTGCTCCCCAAGCTTTTGGCCCATCCCCTCCCTCCCCCACCTGCAGAGATTTTTGAGCTCCATTAAATCCTGCATTTCAGGTGGAAAGCTGCCCTGGCCTTCCCTTGAGCTGCCTGAGGTCCAGCTGTGCTCTAGTGTGTCAGAGAGCTGGAATGTTGCACAGAGACACAACCGCTGAATGCGCGTAGTGTTCCTTCGCCAGCCCTTCAGAACCAGAGTCCTGCCAGTTGTGCCTGATGACAGTCCTCGGTCTGCTGCCAAGGAAAAGGCAAATCCCTCCAGACATGGGGCTTTGCCATGCCTTCCTTGGCTCTAAACATGTTGGGAGCTCTCAACTTTTCCTCTTGCTGGGCTGTGCAAATAGGCAAAAATGGTCCAGGGTTCAAGGGTACGTTCTCCAGTTAGGAAGACAGTGTTTGGGATGTGATGACCCAGAGAATGGAAGTATATCAGATTACAGATTAACAGAGTTGGAAGGGACTTTGTAGGTCATCTGGTCCAACCCCCCCCCCAAAGCAGGAGACCCTACACCATTTCTGATTTCTGACAGTCAAATCTCTTCTTGAAAGATTCCAGTGATGATGCTCCCACAACTTCTGAAGGAAAGCTGTTTCAGGGGTTGATTGCTCTCCTTCTCAGAAAATTTCTCCTTATTTCCAAGTTGAATCTCTTCTTGTTCAGTTTCCATCCATTATTCCTTGACTGGCCTTTGGGTGCTTTGGAAAATAGCTTGACCCCTTCCTCTCTGTGGTAGCCCCTCAAATATTGGAAGACTGCTATCGTGTCTCCCCTGGTCCTTCTCTTCACTAGACTATCCGTGCTGAGTACTTGCAACCGTTCATTGTATGTTTTAGCCTCCAGTCCCCTAATCATCCTGGTTGCTCTTCTCTGCACTTTTTTCTAGAGTCTCAACATCTTTTTAATAGTGTGATGACCAAAACTGGATGCAGTATTCTAGGTGTGGTCTTACTAAGGCTTTATAGAGGGGTATTAGTAATAATAATAATAACAGAGTTGGAAGGGACCTTGGAGATCTTCTAATCCAACCCCTGTTTAGGCAGGAAACCCTTCAGACAAATGGTTATCCAACATCTTAAAAACTTCCAGTGTTGGAGCATTCACAACTTCTGGAGGCAAGCTGTTCCACTGATTAATTGTTCTAACTGTCAGGAAATTTCTCCTTAGTTCTAAGTTGCTTCTCTCCTTGTTTAGTTTCCACCCATTGCTTCTTGTTCTACCCTCAGGTCCTTTGGATAATAGTTTGACTCCCTCTTCTTTGTGGCAACCCCTGAGATATTGGAACACTGCTATCATGTCTCCCCTAGTCCTTCTTTTCATTAAACTAGACATACCCAGTTCCTGCAACCGTTCTTCATATGTTTTAGCCTCCAGCCCCCTAATCATCTTTGTTGCTCTTCTCTGCACTCTTTCTAGAGTCTCAACATCCTTTTTACATCGTGGTGACCAAAGTAGTACCTCACTTGATCTTGATTGTTAATGCAATTTAGAATTACATTGGCTTTTTTGGCTGCCGCTGCACACTACTGGCTTATATTTAACTGGTTGTCCATTAAGACTCCAAGATTCCTCTCACAATTTAGCAGACCGCAATTAAGCAGGTTCGCATGCAACAGACCATGGTTTGTGATGATTTATTTCATGCATGTAATGATGTCACCCTCAAATGTTTCAAACATTGCTTACATCACATGCTTAAGGACACCATCACACTAATGACATAAATTGATACAAGTGAAGTCATTTGTGCAATGATGACATCACACACATGACATAAATTGCCACCGGGATATATAATGGATATTTAATTCAACAACTGACACCCCTTTCTCAATTATCCTGTTAAAAGGAGGTCTCATCATGTTGCAAAGACAGGGAATAAATATTAAATATTGAACCAAGTGACAGTGCGTTATACCCAAGGAGCTAAGTAATGTTGCGACTTAACATTAAGATCTAGCTCTAGATCTATGGTTCCTTTATGATTTGTGGACTTCAATTCCTAGAATTCCTGAGCCAGACCATGATTCAGGAATTCTGGGAGTTGAAGTCCACAGGTTGTAAAGGGGCCATATTTGCACATCCCTGGCCTGGCTCATACTACAACAGTGGGCTGATTTTCAACAATATGCTGAACTACAAACTACTGTAGGAAGAAAAATGCTGGTCCAATTCCAAGCTGGGAGAACGGCGCTGGAAACAAAATGGAGGCTGATTGGAAAGAAAGTTTGTTGATGAACAGAACCACACAGCATACAGTTCTGGGACAGCTGTCAAAATGGAATTTAGAATGGGTGGGTTTTTATACCTTCTGGATTCCTATGGGGTCATGTAGGGGCCATGGATGGCTCTATAGGCAAAGGGGGAAATGCAAATCCTAGGTGTTTGTCTGAGCTAATTTTGTCAACCTTTGGCTTGATTGTGTTGCTTATTGTGTTGCTTATCTGAAATTTCTGCCTGACCCAGTCTTTCTGAATGGATTATCAAATCTGCATTTCTAAAAGCTGGCCTCCTCAGTTTCTGCTTTGGGGCAGGGAAACTGGGGCTGGTTTCTGCCTCCCTTAAGGTTTTTTTCCCCCTTTTCTCCTTTAGGGGAAATAGTGTGTGTGTGTGTGTGTGTGTGTGTGTGTGTGTGTGTGTAACATTTTTTGCTGATAAATGAAAATGAAGGGAAACTATTATAGATCTATTTCAAGCTATTTAGCTCTCATCAGATAGCATTACCCTTACTATCAGATAGCCATACCCATAACCATATATATGTGGTTGCTAGGAGTTTAAAATAATTTTGATGCCAAGTAATCATATCATCATCTGGGGTAAAAACAACATTAATGCTAAAGGCTAAACTCAAACTGATGCCATTGTCAAAAGTCCAAGTGGACAGGAAACAAGATGGAAGATGGAATTAAACAATATGGGCCCAGATTGTACAGTATTTGTGAAGAACTGGACACTGCAGGCCCTATTCAAGGAAAGTACTTGAAAGTACATTTTAGAGACAATGAAAACAGCACTGGAAAAATGTTCAAATTTACTCAGATGAAGCATGCAAAATGTGAGGTCAGAACTAATGCTCAGGGCCCATTTGTTCCACCTAAAACAGATGAATGAGGAGATGCAAATCTGCCGATTAAAATAATCTAATAATTTATGTAGAAACTTAGTAAATACATCCACCGTATTGGTGAAGAGTGTGAGCCAGCTGAACCACATATATACTGGAGGGGCTTTTGCTCAAAACCATCTTAAGATGCAATCTTAACAAGGTACAATCTGGGATGTCCCAATAAGCATTCTGCCACTCTGCCTTGTGGAAAGGCTGAAGTTGTCTTTTGTTGTGGCCTTTTGTTGTGGCCTTTTGTTGTGACTCGGACAATGAGGAGGTTGGGGAGGAAGTTGGGCCAGTTCTGGAGTCTGGGGAAGACTCTGATGGATGCTCTGCATCGGACACAGAGATAAAGCCAGGGCCGTCCGACATTTCGGGATTGGGCGGGATTGGGCGGCCTATAAGAGCGTTTAATAAAATAAATAAATAAATTTCCTAGCCACTGGAGAGGCAGCTGCCTTTGGAGGCTGAGATAAGTGGGGAGGAAGAACAGCTGGGGCCTGTTCCAGATGCACGTATGCGCAGAGCAGTTAGGAGAGGAGAACAATGGAGGACAAGGAGTCGACTCAGGAAGCAAAGCACACGTGGACGCTGAATGGCCGGTCCCTGGCTGGGGAATAAATAGAAGGAAAAGGTAGTGATTGTCATAGGAGACAACAGTTCGTATTTCTGAAGATTTTTCTCATTGTATTTCGTGCCAGAAAGACTGCTTGCCAGAACTTAATTTGCAGCTTTTTGGCTGGGAGCTCACGGCCTTGAAATTATCGCAAGGAACTGATAAGGTCTGTTTACTGCAGTTAATTACTTGAAGGACTATTGCCTGTATTTTTCGGTGGGTGAATGCAATTAATTCACAAGAGGAAAATAAAAAGGGGTTTTTCGTGACAAGGAGTCTGTTTCTTGTTTCTGCTAAGGCTGGGTCAGAACATCTTCACAGTTTTGACGTGGGACACATTAATGGCAGTGATTGGTGGATTGGCCTAGTTATATTTTCTTTCTCTCCCTGTGTGACCCTCTAGAGAAGCCTTCTATAATTGTGGCCCTATGTAGTCGAGCAGGCTTGAATGCGGACTAGGGCCTTTAGCCATCGTCCAAATGACAGTGTCCAGCACAAAAGTTACTCGCACTGAGGAACTATCACTCAGGCTATATCTGAACATGAGGAAAGCTAGTTAAAGAACACTGTTAAACCCATGTCCAAAAATTGTCCAGCTGGGCGAACCGGAATGGAGCTCAACTCATCTTCAAAAATACCTCGCATGATAGGTCATCAGGAGATCTTTATAAGGTCTTCATTGATCAGCTTTAGCTGATTTATCTGCTTTTCTGCTTTGCTTTGACCTATCGCCTGGTCTAAAAAAGGAACATTCAATTCAATTCAAAGCCTTTATTGTCATTGTACATCATGTATACAACGAAATTGGTTTAGCCTCTACTGGTGCAGCCCATGCAAGAATACAAGACAACGTGAATAATATAAAGAATAATCCTTATACAAGTAGTTTGGGGGGAGGGGGAAAGCTAGTCATACGTTTCCATATGTACGTCATATTCTGTGCAACATGTATATTACTCTGATGTATGATCTTACATCATGCTATATACATATTACACACTACACTGGCACCAGTGAAATTCATCATATTAATCTCTTTGTGGTGCTATATTGTGTTTAGGATTGACTGACAGCCCATGGGTAGAAGCTGTTTTTAAACCTGTTTGTCCGGCTGGCTATACTTCTGTGTCTTCTGCCTGATGGTAAAAGTGAAAAGAGACAATGGCCAGTGTTAAGTAGGTAGGGAGGTGTAGCTGATAGGAACGAGGCAGACTCAGGAGTAACAGCAACCTTTAATTCAGCACCAACAGACAGAACAGAGAACAAGCGGCTTGACAGCTCCTTTTATAGTGGAGTTGTCAAACTTTGAACCAATAGCAGGGCTTTATTTTCCCGCTTGCTGGCTGCTTGCATCTGAGCCAATCAGGCTCGAGCAGGAGCCGGCATGGTTGTAAGCATGAGGACTCAACAGTCAGGGTGTGAATCATCCCCTAAGTATCTTCCTTACTCTGCTGAAACAGCGAGACCTGGCTATGTCATCCAGTGGTGTTAGAGAGCAACCAATGGTTTCTTGTGCCGAATTATTTTATTTATTTTTATTTTATTTTATTTATTTTGTCAACACGTGTACAAGATAACAGGTATAATATAAACATAAACAAAAGCGAAGTATGTATAGGTAAAAATTAGACAATAGGACAGAAGGACAGGGACGGTAGGCACGATGGTGCGCTTATGCAGGCCCCTTACAGACCTCTTAGGAATGGGGTGAGGTCGACTGTAGACAGTCTAAGGTTAACGTTTTTGGGGTTTGGGGAAGAAAACACAGAGTCAGGAATGCATAGTCAATGCATTCCAGGCATTGAGTACTCTGTTGCTGAAGTCGTATTTCTTGCAGTCGAGTTTCAAGCGGTTTACATTGAGTTTGAATCTATTGTGTGCTCGTGTATTGTTGCAGTTGAAGCTGAAGTATTCATTGACAGGTAGGACATTGTGGCAGATGATTTTATGAACTACATTTAGATCAGATCGAAGGTGACTCTCTGTAGTGCCTTCCTGTCCGCGGCTGTTAAACCAGCGTACCATACTGTGATACAGTATGTGAGGACATTTTCTATCGTGGACCGATAGAAGGAAGTCATCAGGTGTTGTTCCACCTGATTTTTTCCACAGGACTCTAAAAAAATCAGGAACATCTCATCAATTTCACCCAATTTAGTTTGCCTTCATGGCTACAGTGATATTGTGGGAAGAAATATCCATCTGGTTCAGTTCCAAGCCGGGAGGAAGACACTGGAAACATGGAGGATGATTGGAAAGACGGTTTAATGATGAAGCAGAACCACCAGGGTTTGTGGTTCTGGTGCAGCTGACAAAATGGAGTTGAGAGTGGGTGGGTTTTTATACCTTCTCTGGGCTTTGTATTTGAGCTTCCTGTTCCTGTGCAAGAACATGTCCTTTAATATTCTATTGGTTGTTGTCAGATTCCTATGGGGGTCGTGTAGGGGTCATAGCTGGCTCTATAGGCAAAAGAGGAAATGCAGATCCTAGGTATTTGTCTGAGCTAATCTTGTCAACCTTTTGTTTGTTGCTTATCTGGAGTCTCCGCCTGACGCAGTCTTTCTGAATGGATTACCAAATCTGTATTTCTAAAAGCTGGCCTCCTCAGTTTCTGCTTGGGGCACGGAAACTGGGACTGTTTTCTGCCTCCCTTAAGATATTTCATTTCTCCTTTAGGGGAAATATTTTATCCTGCCTTTTTAATTATTTCCCAAAATATTCCATTCTTCGGGGTGGGGCTTCCTACAATATGAAGGCATCATCTTAAGGATACATTTACTGAAAGCACTTAGTATGGCCTCTTAATTACATTGGTAGTAAGATAGGAGTACGAATGTCAAGTCTGCATTCCAAGTGTTAATTTTAGGGGGGCGCCTTTAAAAGCCTTTCCATTTTAGCTGTTTAAAAAGCATAATTGACCCCAGTAGCACATGAGACAAAAGATACCTTCTAAGAGAGGACCATCTTCTGCAAAATGAGACGCATGCAGAATAAAACGGTCTGTCCATATGGCTTTTAATTTCCATATTTGCTCTGGGGCATGCTACAATTGTGAAAAACTTGGAAATTATTCTTTAAGCATGGTTGCTAAATGTTGGGTTTTTTGTGTTTGTGCAATGTTTTAGATCAAGAAAGCCCTCCATTTTAGAACAGGTTTCTTTTTTAATATTTTGAGAGCATGCGGTGGGTGTTCACACAGTATGGCTGTCACGGCAGATGTTTGCATGGTCTCCAAATGGCAGCCTTAATAGGATGGAAGAAAACATCCATTTAGCAGAAGGCAAATTGTTTAGATGTTTCTCCCGTTCCCCCCCCCCCCCTCTCTCATATAGCATTCCTGAATAAATATGTTGCAGAAGACTGGGGTTTTTCTTTGCAGCAGTCCAGTTTTCTATTTTTAAATATTTAATTAAAAGAAACTTTTCAAAATAATGAGCCAAGTGGGAGAAGAACTTTGGCGGGACCTGCTAGCCACCACTCTGCATGCTCCAACACTAGGCAAATATTCAGATCGCTTGAAGCGTTATTGCAATGGTAATTTATTTGGAGGGCTGAAAAATTATCTTCACTTACACAAACTTGCCTAGCCGCTCCTCCACTCCTGTGAGGTAGACCAGACTAGGAAACAAAGTCTTGCATTCTAATAATACTTTTATTACTGAGCTGTGGTAGTGCAATGATTAGAATGCAGAATTGCAGGCTGACTCTGCCCACAGCCAGGAGTTCGATCCTGACCGGCTCAAGGTTGACCCAGCCTTCCATCCTTCCAAGGTCGGTAAGACGAGGATCCAGATTGTTGGGGGCAATATACTGACATTTGTAAGCCATTCAGATGGAGCGGCGTATAAGTCTAAGTGCTATTGCTAGTGCTATTATAAGGTTATGGCAACAGAATCTTGGAAGTCTGAATGTGACTCTTCCCCTTTTTCCTAGGAGGGTCATTTATTTATTAGATTTTTATCCTGCCTTTATTATTTAATAACTAACTCAAGGTGGGGAACATACCTAATATTCCTTCCTTCATCTATTTTCCCTACAGTAACAACCCTATGGGCTAG
Organism: Diadophis punctatus similis; assembly: GCA_023053685.1. Classification (NCBI taxonomy): domain Eukaryota; kingdom Metazoa; phylum Chordata; class Lepidosauria; order Squamata; family Dipsadidae; genus Diadophis; species Diadophis punctatus. The sequence goes on from JALIGW010000006.1 coordinate 66,005,461, forward strand.
GGCTAGGCTGAGAGAGAGAGAATGGCTGACTCAAAGTCACCTAGCTCAGGGGTCTCCAATCTTGGCAACTTTAAGACTTGTGGACTTCAACTCCCAGAGTTCCTCAGCCAGTTTTGCTGGCTGAGGAACTCTGGGAGTTGAAGTCCACAAGTCTTAAAGTTGCCAAGGTTGGAGACCCCTGACCTAGCTGGCTTTCATGCCTAAGGCGGGATTAGAACTCATAGAGTCCTGGTGATTGGCACCAAGCCACCCAGTTAGCTGTCATTCCCAAGGCAGAGCTAGAACTCACTGTCTCCTGATGATTGGCCCAAAGTCACTCAGCTAGCTGTCATGGCCAAGGCGGAGCTAGAACTCACTGTCTCCTGATGATTGGCCCAAAGTCACTCAGCTAGCTGTCATGCCCAAGGCGGAGCTAGAACTCACTGTCTCCTGATGATTGGCCCAAAGTCACCTCAAAGGCTTACATGCCTAAGGTAGACTAGAACTTACAGTCTCCTGGTTTCTAGGACAGCATCTTAACTACTACACCAAATTGGCTGAGATGTTTACTCAAATTACATTTCTGCCCTGGCCTCAGGTTCCTTTTATCTGGCTGTTGTCCCTTCTGCCCATGATAACCCTACCCTACCCCCAGATCCCCAAATCAGGCAACATCAATCAAGGCACCACAATGAGCACCTATATACTATATACCAGTGATGGCGAACCTTTTTTCCCTCAGGTGCCGAAAGCACGTGCACGTGCGCTATTGCACGCGCGCGAGTGCCCACACCCATAATTCAATGTCTGGGGAGGGCGAAAATGGCTTCCCGCGCCCCTAGAGGCCCTCTGGAGGCCAGAAATGGCCCGTTTCCTGACTTCCGGTGGGCCCAGTAGGCCCATTTTTTGCCCTCCCCAGGCTCCAGAGGCTTCCCTAGAGCCTGGGGAGAGCGAAAATGCCCTCCCCGCCACCCCAAGGCCTTCCAAAAGCTGAAAATGCCCTCCATGTGAGCCAAAAATCAGCTGGCCAGCACGCACATGCGCGCTGGAGCTAAGCTAGGGCAACGGCTCGCGTGCCGGCAGATATGGCTCCACGTGCCACCTATGGCACGCGTGCCATAGGTTCGCCATCACTGCTATATACGTTGACTTCCAGCAGAATTCAGAACGATTCTGCCCCGTCGCAGCTCCCGATTCCTAAAAGTGCCCTGCCTCCAGCACTCTTGAACGCCCAACAAATACCTTGGCTCTCTAGCTGCCTTCTCAGTCCTACTCTTTTGTTTGAAATGGCAAGCACAAATCTAAATAAAGATGGTGCGGCCACTGCCGGCACAGCAGCAACATTAGGCATCAGCTAACATTTTTGAGGGCATATGGTACTTCAGAAGCCATATGTAGAGCTGTTTAGCGATTCTGGCAGAGAGGCACGGAGCAGTGAAATCCAACTGCCAACAATGCTGAAAACAAATATGTAAATGCTCCAGTGCTTTTGTTATTCATAACATACCTCTAACACAGTGCCTACAATATGCTGCCCATTCTGTAACCAGTGCAGCTACTAAACCACAATTGCTTCCATTTCTGGATTCGTGTCCTTTTGCTGAAACACTCGGCATTTTGGATCATTCACCTTTTTTCAAAAAATGTCCCCCCACTTTTTAATGCTCTGCAATTATTTTTTTAATGACGGGGGCGGAGGACATGTTCTCTTCAGGAGATCCTTTCAAAGGATCTCCTGAAGCCGGCACTGCTCACATAGGAATCAACTAAAGTAACCTAAGATGGATATAATAATAACCCTTCACATTTATACACCAACTTGGGGATCAGTCGTCATCTGTGACTTGATCTGTCAAGTAAAGGCATCAGGGTGGAAACCAGGAGTCTGTGAGTTCTAGTCTCGTCTTAGGCATGAAAGCTGACTGGTTGATTTTGGGCCAATCACCAGGTGACTGTGAGTTCTAGCCCCACCTTAGGCATGAAAGCTGACTGGTTGATTTTGGACCAATCGCCAGGTGACTGTGAGTTCTAGTCCCACTTTAGGCATAAAAGCTGACTGGTTGATTTTGGGCCAATCACCAAGTGACTGTGAGTTCTAGTCCCACCTTAGGCATGAAAGCTGGCTGGTTGATTTTTGGGCCAATCACCAGGTGACCTTGAGTTCTAGTCCCACCTTAGGCATGAAAGCTGACTGGTTAATTTTGGACCAATCACCAGGTGACTGTAAGTTCTAGCCCCACCTTAGGCATGAAAGCTGACTGGTTGATTTTGGGCCAATCACCAGGTGACTGTGAGTTCTAGCCCCACCTTAGGCATGAAAGCTGACTGGTTGATTTTGGACCAATCGCCAGGTGACTGTGAGTTCTAGTCCCACTTTAGGCATAAAAGCTGACTGGTTGATTTTGGGCCAATCACCAAGTGACTGTGAGTTCTAGTCCCACCTTAGGCATGAAAGCTGGCTGGTTGATTTTTGGGCCAATCACCAGGTGACCTTGAGTTCTAGTCCCACCTTAGGCATGAAAGCTGACTGGTTAATTTTGGACCAATCACCAGGTGACTGTAAGTTCTAGCCCCACCTTAGGCATGAAAGCTGGCTCGTTGATTTTGGGCCAATCAACAGGTGACTGTGAGTTCTAGTCCCACCTTAGGCATGAAAGCTGACTGGTTGATTTTGGGCCAATCACCAGGTGACTGTGAGTTCTAGCCCCACCTTAGGCATGAAAGCTGACTGGTTGATTCTGGACCAATCACCAGGTGACTGTGAGTTCTAGTCCCACCTTAGGCATGAAAGCTGGCTGGTTGATTTTTGGGCCAATCACCAGGTGACTGTGAGTTCTAGTCCCACCTTAGGTGTGAAAGCTGGCTGGGTGCCTTTAGACCAGTCATTCTCTCTCGGCCCAACCCATCTCACAGGATTGTTGTGGAGAAAATAGGGGGAGGAAAGAGTATTATGTACGTTCTCTGCCTTCAGTTACTTATAAAGTCATAAAGAGGATTAAAAATCTAATAAATAAACTTCAAGCGCGTCACTGTATTTCCCTGCCACCTATTATTGTACTTTTATACCACCCAAGAACAGGAGCTCTCTGAGCAGTGAAGAATGGCCAAGAATCTGCTATAAAATGAGACTTCTAAAACTACCATGTAAAACACCCAGGGGGGAAAACCATGAACTGAACTAACCCAATAGCAAAACAACATAAATATCATTTCCTAGAAGAGTTCAACCGATAAAGAAGAGACAACAATGGCAATCAACAGAGTAGCATGACAATATCGTAGTGGCATAATATCTGAAGTCTGAAGGACCAACATGGTTCTGAAAAGGTTTGAAAAAATAAAAAAGGCCTTCAAATGGTCCCCAAAGGACTAGGGTGTAACAGTTAAGTGAGCTTATCTAGGAGGGCTCAATATAGTCAGGAGGTCACACACAAAATGGCTTCCTTCCCAGGTAGTGGAACCTGGAAACAGACCTCAGGTGGATTTTCTTGGTTACTGATGGGGAAGTAAGAAGGAAGACTTTCCTGCAGATTTGTTATTTTTCAGAAAGTCATATTTCTCTAGTCTGTGGGATATAGGGCAGGGATGAAATTCAGCAGGTTCTGACAGGTTCTGGAGAACCGGTAGCGGAAATTTTGAGTAGTTTGGAGAACCGGCAAATACCGTACCACCTCTGGCTGGCCCCAGAGTGGGGTGGGAATGGAGATTTTGCAATATCCTTGCCCTGCCATGCCCCCAGAACCGCTAGGGGAAAATTCTGAATTTCACCCCTGATATAGGGGCTAAGATACTGGCATACAAACTAGGAAACTGTGAGCTCTAGTCCTGCCTCTGGCATGAAAAACTGGCTGGGTGACTTTGGGCCAATCCTTTTTTCTCAGCTCAACTCACCTCACAGGGTTGTTGTGGGGAAAATAAGAGCAGGGAGCATTATTTATTTATTTATTTGTGAGATTTATATACCGCCTCACAGTGCAAGCACTCTCTAAGCGGTTTACACCAGTAAGCAATGTATATATTTACATTGCCCCCAACAATCTGGGTCCTCATTTTACCTCCCTCGGAAGGATGGAAGGCTGAGTCAACCTTGAGCCGGTGAGATTTGAACCGCTGACCTGCGGATCACAGTCAGCTAAAGTGGCCTGCAGTACTGCCTCTAACCGCTGCGCCATCTCGCATGTTTGCTGCCCTGAGATGGTTACAAATTGATAAAGGTGGGATCAATATCAAATAAATAAATACATTCAATTTATGTAATATTATTGGTTACAGACTGTCAAGCCAGTGTCAATTCTTATTGGCCACATAAACGGATTGTCTTCATGACTATCTGTCCTTCGTTTGGTTGTTCAATGGTGCAATACTATTTGTTTATTTATTTGTTTGTTTGTTCATTTATTAAATTTATATGCCATCTGTAACACTATTCAAAGTGAATCTGGTCAGTTTACAGTGGCATAAAAGCAAAAATATAAAAGCATTAAAAACATTTAAACTGTTACTTCTCACTTATTAGAGATATAAATTATCAAAGAGAAGAAAAAAAGAATATGTAACAAGCAAATGAAAGAAATATGATGAAAAAACCCTAATACGTTATACCATTGTAACCATAAACAGTTACAATTCTATGTATACTTGTCTAATGCAGTTATTATTCAAATACAAATACATTTCTATGTATCTCCATCACTATTATCTTTGTGTTTTCCTCTTTCCCCCCTCTTTTTTATTAATTGAAAAGCAATACAAATAAATGAAAATCTATTATTCCTCAAATGTTTAATATTTTTGAGCTTCTGTCTGATTAAATATTACATTTTGGGGCTCTCCGGGACCCTCTAAGAATTTCACCCCAAACTTAATGGCAATATATCTATATGGCCCTAGCAAGGTAATGAATATTCAAATGACTGTGGATATTCATTATGTCCCATATTGTAATCAGGGCAGTGAGCCTGAAAGTTGAACATGGTCAGTTAAAGATGTATGATGCAACTGGCTATGCTTGCTTTATATAGACATGTTAGTTTATTTATAGCTCATTATGTTATATGAAGCCAACTAGTTTGTCTATGATTCAAGATACTATCCCCACAAAGGATTAATTCTATAACTATGTTGTCTGAATGGAGACACAGTGGTGTGCCCCAGCAAAAATAAATAAATCTTTGAACCAAAATGTTTGTGGTTTCCAATAGTATACAGATAGTTCCGACTTACAATCAAATCGAGCCCAAAATTTTTGTTGCTAAGTTGTTTTTGTTGTTAAGTGAATGTTGTCCCATTTTACGACCTTTCTTGCCAGTTGTTAAGTGAATCACTGCAGTTGTTAAGTTAGTAACTTGATTGGTAAATGAATCTGGTTTCCCCATTGATTTTGCTTGAAAAAAAAGTTGCAAGAGATGTTCACATTATCTCGGGACACTGCAACTGACAGAGGCGATAATTAATCTCACAAAGGAGAAGTTTGATCTTTTCCCGGACATCAGACATTAGAAAAGAAACCGCAGTTTAAAAGTCTAAGCAAAAATGTTTATTTGGGTACAAAACCAATAAATCCTCATTAATCTACATCTCTGATATAAAAGTAGGTCTTGCTTCAATGGAAGCCAGGAACAGAAGGGGAGAATGGAATGTACACATGCGTACAAGAACATATCAATCACGTGCTCAGGAATAAACCCAGGGGCGGGTTCCTAATTTTTTTACAACCACTCTGTGGGCGTGGCTTATTTTGTGGGTGTGGCTTGCCCACCATGTGACCAGGTGGGCGTGGCTTCTCAGACTGCTGAAGGGAGGGGAACTGAGATAGGTCCTGCCGCCCATTCCCCCTCCCCTCAGCAGCTTGAGAAGCCTCAAACGTGCAAAAATGTCTAGGATCATCACCACGCGTTCGTGGCTTCTTGGACTACTGAAGGGAGGGGAACTGAGATAGGTCCTGCCGCCCGTTCTTTCAGCGACTCATGCGCTCCCTCAGCCATCCTCCCCTGCTTGGACTCACTGTGGGGTAGGAAGGCAGCACATGCGCAGTGCCGGAAGCTCGGCTTCTGGGCATGCGCAGAAGAATTTTTTTTTAAAAAAAAATGGCGGCACCCAGGCACCGGCAACCGACCGCACCGGTACTGTGATGTCACCAGTGGGCTGCTACCGGTGCTATAGAGTGGACCGCACTGGTAGGAACGCACCACTGAATAAACCATTATAATGAATAGGGATGCATCTCCCTGCATATACATATAACAGGCAATAAAAATCACTGCGTGACAGCAACTGTCATAAATATGAGTCAGTTGCTAAGCATCCAATTTTTGATCACGTGACCATAGGGATGCTGCAACGGTTGTAAGTCTGAAAAGCGGTCATAAGACACTTTTTTTCAGTCCCGTTGTAACTTCGAACGGTCACTAATTGAACTGTTGTAAATTGAGGACTACCTGTACCATGTAAATTTGGATTTGCCCATTCGCTTGGAAAGAGGTCCAACTGAATTTCTTAGATTGAATGGGGTTTCCAAATCAAATCGTCTAACTCAGTGTTTCCCAATCTTGGCAACTTGAAGATGTCTGGACTTCAACTCCCAGAATTCCCCAGCCAGCGAATGCTGGCTGGGGAATTCTGGGAGTTGAAGTCCAGACATCTTCAAGTTGCCAAGGTTGGGAAACACTGGTCTAACTGAATTGCATGCTTCTGAATCAGTTCAGACAAATATATCTGAGTTGATTCTTTATGTGCACACCCAATTTCTTCCTCTCCTTACATATTTTTTTTAACTACACAAAACTGATGACTAAAAATAGAAGCGTATAGACATGCCTTCTACAAGCTCCTTAGAGAAACTCGTAGAAGCAGATGGGGTGATATGACATCATACTTTATTAGTTGTTCAAATATCAGACATGCAAAGGAGTGGGAATTAAACTTATCTCCCTATCGGTTAGCTTAGTTACAAAATCTCCTCCAGAAAATTTGCCTGGCTAACTCCCCACAACCCTGAGCAACAATGGCTATTTCTCCCTTGTGTAATGTTTACAGTACTTGCCTCTAAGAGTCTATTTTCAAAGTCTCTATTTAATAATATTTGAAGAGGTCTCTCTCTCTTTCTCTCTCCCTCCCTCTGTGTATCTTCTACAGAGAACATGGATTTTAGGAGCCCTTTTATGCATCTAGAGATTATTTTATACACTGCGCACAGAGAAACAGACTTTGCCTTCCCACTCAGGAAAAAAAACGGGGAAAAAAGTTGGTCACACAACAGACTTTTCCCTTTCATGCAGTTCTGTATAAATAGCAGTAGGTGGAGTGAGAAGGAAGTTTGAAAGTCTGCTCCAAACTCAGGATTGGTTGAAAGAGTGGGTAAGATTGAGTTTCCTTTTTAGCTTTTTATTATTTATTTATTTTATTTTATTTTATTTTATTTATTTATTTGTTTGTCAAACATGTGCAAGATAGCAGGTATTTGTATAAACAAAACATAAGCAAAGTAAGTACAGATAAAAGAGGACAATAGGACAGTAAGACAGGGACGGTAGGCACAGTGGTGCGCTTATGCACGCCCCTTACAGACCTCTTAGGAATGGGGTGAGGTCGACTGTAGACAGTCTAAGGTTAAAGTTTTGGGGGTTTGGGGAAGAAACCACAGAGTCAGGTAGTGCATTCCGGGCATTGACCCCTCTGTTGCTGAAGTCGTATTTTCTGCAGTCGAGTTTGGAGCGGTTTACCTTGAGTTTGTATCTATTGTGTGCTCGTGTGTTGTTGCGGTTGAAGCTGAAGTAGTCATTGACAGGTAGGACATTGTAGCAGATAATTTTATGTGCTACGCTTAGGTCAGACCGAAGGCGGCGTAGTTCTAAGTTGTCTAAGCCCAAAATTTCAAGCCTGGTGGCGTAAGGTATTCTGTTGCGAGCAGAGCTTGCATGTAAACACACACACACACACACACACACACACACACACACACACACACACACGCACACACACACACACACACACACACAAGCACGCACTGCCCACAACTGTTTTACTTACTGTGTGACTCCAGGAGAATGCCTATTTTGAATGTTTCAGGAAAGAAAAATGATGAAATGAATTTGGGAAGTTCTTGAACACTTCACTCTTACTCATTCAAACAACACATTTTTCTCTGGTGAAAGGTTGAGTCCGTCTCTATATGGTCCATGTACTCTTCCCCAAATTCACCAACCTAGAATTAAGGAGAAATTTCCTCAGATCACTTAGATTTTTTTCATCATCTGCAGGTAGTCCTCGACGTACGACAATTTGTTTAGTGACCTTTTGAAGTTACAGTGACTTAGGAGCATTTTTTACACCTATGACCATTGCAGCATCCCTATTGTCACGTGATCAAAATTCAGTTGTTTGGCAACTGACTCATATTTATGACGGTTGCAGTATCCCGGGGTCATGTGATCACTTTTTGCGACCTTCTGACAAGCAAAGTCGATGAGGAAGCCAGATTCACTTAACAACCGTGTTACTAACTGAACAACTGCAGTGATTCACTTAACAATTGTGGCAAGAAAGGTCATTCCTTGTTTCCCCCAAAATAAGACATCTCCTGATAATAAGCCCAATCCGGCCTTTGAGTGCATGGCAATAAGGCCAAGCGCTTATTTCAGGGTTCAAAAAAATATAAGACAGGGTCTTATTTTCGGGGAAACACGGTAGAATGGGTCAAAATTCACTTAACAACTGTTTTACTTAGCAACAGAAATTTTGGGCTCATAAGTCAAGGACTACTTCTGCCATTAATCAGCTGCTATTCTGAAATACTAGAGCAGGTAAAGCCTATTTAAGGCTGGGGAACAAATGAAAGCAACGGGAAGGAGACAGAGCAGAGGGGTGGGGGGGGTAGTCATTGTAGCATGTTTATGCCATATATAGGCTCAGGTGCTGAAACCCATATGTGGCTTCTTGAGAAAAATAGCGCCAATTGAAGATATATGGTGCCATTTAGGGGCAAAAATGAATAATTACAAAATGTTGCTTGGGGCAACCTCTCTTGACTTTCACAGAACAAATGGCTGCAGTGCAAACCTTTGATGATAATTAGGTAAAGTTAGACTTTCCATCAAAAAAATGATAAAGATACAGGATATTGGCAGATTAGGGGGGAAAAGTAGCCATTAAGCCAGGATGGACTATCTAGTCAGATTAAGACTCATTAACTTCTACAAAAGCTAATTTTCATTTATACTAACTCAATGGCATGAAAACAACTGACTTGCATAAAAGTTGATCCTGGAAAATGAGGTTTTTATGTCTGCATGTCAGATGTAGAGAAGGTTACTGTTAAAAACTCCCCTCCTGCCTTTTTTTAAAAAAACTATTAATGGTTCTTATTTTGTCATTATTATTTTTTCTCTTGGGAATTCACACCCTGTCTATCTTTCAAATATATTCCTAAAATATCTTAGAATACTACATTCCGATTGGTTTAAAAAAAGCCCTTATTTGCTTTTAATTATTTGTTAATTAAATTCTCCTTTTGCTTCTTCAGAGATGGGGTATAAATATATGAATCAGAAGACCATTAGTTTAGCTTAATCACATTTGCAGACAATAGCTGATATCTCATTAGATAAGGCCCACTAAATTCTAATCTATTGCAGTTTCTTTATTATGCAGAATATTCATTGTCTAGTCCCCGCTTCTCCTAGTAAGAAATTCCAAGAGCAGACATTTATTTTTATTTTAGCATAAAATTTCATTCTGTGCAGTAATAATTTATTGGGACTTCCTTCCTTCCTTCCTTCCTTCCTTCCTTCCTTCCTTCCTTCCTTCCTTCCTTCCTTCCTTCCTTCCTTCCTTCCTTCCTTCCCTACCGAGGATTATTAAATTTAATTTACAATATGACTCCAGTGTTGCCTGGAAACAGTATCCATGAGTTGTGTAAAGATCAAATGGGACCCAAAATGATAGAGCTGAGAGAATCTAGTCTTCATCAAAACTGAAAGGAAATCCCAATTTTTCAGATATTGTTCCAGTGAAAAGAATATTGTACCCAGGAAGATTTAGTACAAGAATAGTTTTATGTTCAGTCCAGTGGGTACATTTGAAGGTTTAGGTTGATTTCTCAAAATGGCTGCCTTGAAAGCTGCTTGTTTATTTCAAAATGGCATCCAAAGAAAGCTGGCCTGCCTGGTTATGAAATATCCCTTTATCAGAAAACCAATGGGAAAAATTGCTCTCAGCCATTCTTTCTGACTATAATCAGGATTTGTTTTTCCATTCCCAAGTCAGTTCTCTCTCTTTTTATCTTCTCAGAGTGTTTATGAGCTCCATCTTCTTGTGAAGTCATTCAAAAGTTGAAAGGCAGTCATACAAGAAACGTGAATTTTAATAAATGCTGTGTTTCATTCCTGAAACCTGGGCTGACAGGAACGGAGGCAAGGCCAGGGTTTAAACAGCAATTTGTTTATTTTAACTTCAGCACCACAGCAAAACTTCAGAACGGAACAGAGAACACAGCCGGCTTGACAGCTCCTTTTATACTCGAGCTGTCAAGCCAGGAACCAATAGCGACGCCCCATTTTCCCGCTTGGCGGCTGCTCGCGTCTTAGCCAATCAGGCTCAGCTTGCAGCCAGCTCGGCTTTTGGCAGCGTCTTAAGTCCGAGGTCTTAACATGCTGGAATAGATTGGGTCTCTGTAGAGTTTCAAAATAAGGACACCTTCCAGTTTAATCAAATGAGCTATAGGTAGTTCTCGACTTACAACCACAACTGAGCCCAAGAT